>JAJHSJ010000015.1:29324102-29565721 GCA_021015155.1 Magnolia officinalis
CGGAAGAGGAGGGTGGCCCCGACTGCGGAGGAGTTGATGAGGCCAGTGTCCCGGACGAAGACTACTGCTCGGAGGAGGCAAGCGACTCCTCGCGGAGAAGGTCCCTCAGGTCTGGGCGCTGTAGGTACGACTCCAATTTCAGTTGTGGTCATGACTGTGCCCACGACCGTGGTCACTACGGCCCCATCTCTTGTACCCCCGGCTCTGGCTACGGCACTTGCTGAGGGTCAAGTCTCAGCAACCATTATTCCAAATCCCGCAACCATAGCCCCTTCCATTCCGCCCGTAATCGTTCCTCTCGTAAGGGCGGCCCATCTGTCAGCTCCCTGTATAGCCATCCCTTCATCATCCGAGTGGGAGGAGGCCGTTTGGATGGCAGACGCTGTCACGCCCCAAACTCGGAAACTGGGCTCACAAAATTTCCAATCGCCAAATCCGGCGCCAACATCCTCCGTAGAACCCCATTCTCGGCTCCCAGCGCCCATACGTCAGGTTCCGATCCTGGGATGCTACAAGGAGGATTTTCAACATCAGTTTAATTTGTAATAAGCATAACCAAAGGCATAACTCACAAACAACAAGCAAAAACTCCATCACATTCCCACTATGATAAAAAACTTTACAAGTACAATGAGCATAAAGGGAAATACAATGAGAATGGACAAAAAGCTCCAAAAAGATCTACTCCGCGCTCCTGCCTCAGCGCTGCTGCGTCCTCGCGTCACCTGCACGCAACGGTCATGCATAAGCTTATAGAAAGCTTAGAGGGTGCTGAAAGTGTGTGCGCAAGGTAGTAATGCAGTTATGTAGTATCAGAGTAATGCGGAACATGCTGGTGAATCCATGAATACCGTTAGCCGTACCGAGGCTATGCGATGCAAGGCATGAATGATGTCAGCCATACCAAGGCCATGCGATGCGAGATGCAACTCAAGCATACAAATCCTCATCTATATCCACATATCAATACAGCTCAAATCTGGAATATCACCGGGGTCTAGTACACTCTAAACCAGATTGCTGCCCCATCGTGCGCAATAAGGTAAGTGGAAGAAACCTCACTATCCGCCTACCAATATCGGGCTTGGCTCGTCGACATCGGACCCATTCCTCGAGCTGGTCAAACTCAGCCTAGCTTTGCCCCCTCCTTTCGGGCGGGTAAGGCCGCACCCCCTTCCAACCAACCGCGACACAGTGGAAAGTGAGGCCTTCTGGTAATCGGCCCTCGGCGCTCATGCACCCACTCAGTCTAGACGTTGGAGCAACCTCTTAGTACCATAAGGGTTTAGGGACTTTCACCCAGGGATATCTATAGTACCCCATGTAGAACAAGATTTTCGGTATCCAATCCTGCCAACCACGATATGCCTGTGGAGGCTACGGCCCTGATGTCGTTAGGGCGTACAGTAACCATATCACACGATGCAAATGCATGAATCACACTATCCAGTCATGCAGCAATCCTGCGCGTCTCGTGCGCTCATGTGGGGCAACTCCGCCTAACCGGGAGCCCCTAAACAATCTGCCCGAAGGCATATGCTATGATCAGTCACTTCTCATATCAAGCATACATATGATGCATATGATCATGAATCATGGGACTATACTAAACATGTTATATGGGATAGATGCTGTTCATAAGGTGTAACGACCCGACTTTTCAGGACCCGAGTACACGACCCGTTCCCCAAAAACCCAAGTGTTAACCTTAAAGGATGGTCAAATATTATTATTTTTTTCTTCTTCTTTTATCAGAGTAAGCAGATGAGCGTCGAATGGACAAGTAAGCATAAAGGAAAGTTCCATTATCAATTAGAATATACAAAAGAGTGCCCATAATGACTTATACAAACCAATGTCTCGAATATAACAAATACAAGAATCCACATGATTTAGTATAAGAAAATAACATAAGAATGTAAACATAAGCCGTAAGACTGGCAGCTCCTCGAGGTAGATGTAGTCATGCAACCTTAGCACTTGTACCCGGCTCCTCATCAGCTGAACCTGAAAGTCACTTAAGACATCTGTGCTACCTGTACGGTTAATATATTTGATGGATGAGTGGCCAACTCAGTGTGAACTCCCCTCAAGATTACACACCGCCGCATTAGGTAAGCATAGTTATAAAATAAAGCATACAAAACAGTACATGATGCAGATCTTATTATGTGCATGGATGTATAGAATGCGTTCACGCCCGGGGATGCTCATCCGTGCGGACAGGGCCGCCGCCCATGCAATCATCGAACTTGGGAAACATCACCAGTCGGAATCATCGAACCTGGGAAATATCAACCAGTCGGAACAGTACGTACATCACGTACGATAAAAATAGATGCTGGTCTGTGCGATGTATGCATGATTAGCCAGCCCATTATTAATCCAATTACACTCAGCAGGTTTAATAAGCTCAAAGGTCACTACGGGGAGCTCAGAGCCCAGCGTAGGCCGACAGCTCAGGCATAGTGTCCCATTCCACCATCCCTGGCTCATGAGGCTACCACCTTAGGATGTTTAATGGAAACCCATCGACTAATGGCCAATCATATTACAGTATGTGGGGCTTACCATCGCATGGTTGTACAGTATAAAATATTCAACCAGATAGGAAAAACATCAAAAAGAAACATGTAGGGCGAGTATCAAAATATGCCACATAGGGCGAATACCAAAACTATACGATGAAAACCATCCTTCAAAACCATTGGGCATAACAACCCTGGATGGTAGGCCACATCAATGATCCATCTAGATCACCACTTAATAACCACCAGCCGAAGGTCCATTACAATCATAACCAATCGGGTTACATCCCAAGTATGGGTGTACACATATAGGTGAGGGTTTCCCACCGATGTACCAGTTTAAGTTTCATAAGCAATCCACAAACAATCCACAAGCATGAATAAATATGCAAGGTAAACATTAAGCAAGCAATATAGCAATTCAATTCCCACCGGCTAACACATGTGATTATAAGAGAGAGAATCAATTATAAATTTAAATAAAAACTATAACTTGAGCTAATGAGAAGATGGAAAGCTCAAGGGGAAGAATCATCACCTTACACTTTGAATCGCCTACTAGTGCCGCAAAGTGTTTGCGCCTTTAGAATTGAAGCCTAACAAAATTCATGAACTTTACCATTAGACCCAAGTTCCACGCACTACTTAGGTTTAGATCATCGCCTAGGGTTACCCTTTAGGGTTTTTTTTAGTGTAGAATTCAGGGTTTACATCCTAGGGTTTAATTCTAGGAGTAGAACTTGTGATGTTGTGTAACTTAAATACAATGTAATAGTAATATGGTTAGTTACAATTTAACTTTAATGATACTACTATTATTTGTGACCCTAGTAATAATTAGTATTAAAATTGTAATAAAATATTATAACCTATTATTAAACATAATATTTTCAAGTGATGGACACCATGCCAATATCGCTAATGGTAGTTTTATTTATAACAACTAATATTATCCTAACATGTTAATAGTAATAATCATGATGCTAGTTAATATGATAGTATTTAAAAATGGCAAGTAAATTACACTATTCACTCATTTTAGTTTCTTTTATTATAACTAGTTCTAGCACAAGCTACCTGTCAATGGCTAATCATATATAATATTAGCAATCCTAATAATAAGACTGCAACAATGATATTAATACAATGAGGTAGGTCTAGTCTAAAAAGGAAAACATTGACTCATCGAGTCGACTCAGTTGAGTTGGAAAGGTTACCTGATGACGATGCCTAGCACTGGGATCGAGATTGGGAGCCCCAATATTGTCGATTTGCTGAATGAGTACAGTCCCCGAATAATATGGGATTCGGGTCAACCCGACTCAGTGAGTTGACTCGATCCAACCAACCACCTTTCTTTCTTCCTTTCTTTTCCTCCTTCCCTTCATCTCTTCTTCTTTTCTACTTTTACCCCAACACAAGCCACACACGTCCAGTGAGGTTGCTGGAGTAAACCAGCACACCCAACTGAAACAGGCCTACTCAGGCCAGACTCGACCCAGTTGACTCGCCAACGAGTCAGCCCCTAACTCAGCCCCATCTCATTTCTTCTTCCCTCTTTCTTTTCCTTTTTCTTTTACTCAAAACCCACATGCCAGCCGGTTACTGGACTAAACCAGACCTGCCTAGCTCGCGCATCATGACCCAGCGAGCCCCAGCGAGTCGAGTTGACTCGAGATGGGTCCCACACACTCACTCACACTCTTCTTCCTCGATTTCTCTCTTCTCCCTCCATTTCTTTCTTCTTCTTCTTCTTTTTTCTCAACTTCTCAACCCATTCCCTCTCATTCCTTACTACTGGAGATGCCAGCAACAGTGACAGACCCGGCCCGAACTTGGCCTGAGTTCGGGTGTGGTGCAGCGACAGCGGGCTGCCAACTGCACCGCTCCATCTCCTTCTTCTTCCTTTCTACTCCTTCTCTTCTCTCCCTCTGGACAACACCAGTAGGACCAACCCGAGCCCTCTCAGCGGTCTCGGCAGCGAGTCGGGTCGTCTGGCGTGGTGCAGCAGCCGCACCATTCCATCTTCTTCTTTTCCTTTCTTTCATTTTCTTTCTTCTTTCTATTTTCTTTTCTCTCCCTCACTCTCCTGTACACATCCCGCAATCCCCTGGACCAAGACAGATTCGAAATCTGGTTGGTGCGGATTAAAGTGTGGCAGCGAGTGACGACGAGGGAGAAGACAGGCAACAATGGCAGATTCGAGATGGAGCTCCATTTCTTCAGAACGTTTCTTTTAGAAGGTCAGGACAGGTCCATGGGAGCTTAGGGAGGTGGTTTTTCGAAGCTTCTAAGAAGTTTAGGCAGTGGGTTCAAGTAGAGTAGGTTTCAGCCGATTTTCTAGGTTTTTCAAAAGAGATGAGAAAACCCCTCCTACATTCGCAGCCCTTTCTTCCTTATACCACATCTCTAAGTCTCTCAACCGTTGGATGGAGAATAAAAGGCTAGGATGCAGGGATTTTGCAACGGCTTCAAATACAGCCGGTTTTCTCAAAATGACGGTTGTTTAGGTTGCTGGTTTTCTCTGAAAACCAGAATCCGTGTGAAGGGTCTTTGGTTGGTCGAGATTATGCCACGGGAGAGCAGCGATTGGAGGAGAACAAAGCTCACGCGGATTGCCAGCGTGGCAGTTTCCGTTTTTGGAAAAGTTTGTGTTTTTGGGTTGTTTTGCACCTAGAATTGTGTCCATGTACATGTGCCGAATCTCAGAAACTCATAGGTTTTATTGCAACGTGTGTCCCCTGACAGATGGAAGGTTTGGATTGTCCAGATGAACCGAGAAGGTGGGCCACCGATCAAAGGAAACGGACGGTCGTCCGTCTGTTGGTGAAGGCCGAAGAGAGAGACAGAGAGGTCTCTTCGTTTTAAGCAAAATGCGGGTCAGCCGCTGCTGACCGAGTTGGCACGCCTGGTGCTCGGCGAGCACGGGTGGGAGGTTGAGGTGGTGCACTTGCACCACATGTGGGGTCCACTATGCTGTTTGGGAAATCCACACCGTCCACACTATTTGGTGAGTCCTGCCATAGCCTTTACCAAAGGTGGGACAAATCCAAGGTTGTGTGGGCCATACACCAAATTTCACTCGTTTTTAGCTCTAATAGTATATTCTAGTTAGTTTGATGGTTGGATCACCTTGAAATTAAACATTAATGGTTAAAAGGATTCTAATGATCCTAAGGTGTGTTTGGGTGTGTTATAGGGGTCGATCTGCAACCAGGTGGGCAACCCTATAATCAACGTGGGACCGTTCTCTGGTCGAACCAAGGAATTCATTTAGGTGATTCACGTAAAATCTAGATTTGCATTTACGGTTGGAGGAAAATCAGGTGGGGCCCATAGTGATGTTTGTTAAAAAAATCTGCTCCGTTCACCGTCTTTGGCACGTTATGCTAACCCATGGTCTCAAATTTGAAGTAGATCCGAACTTCAGGTGGGCCGCACGATCTTGCCAAGAAACAATAATTCTCACCGTTAACAAAATTTCAATTGTAACTCTCATAGTCAACAGTGCCATGCATGTTACCATATTTACAATTCTACCCTTTTTTTTTTCAAAACTTCTGCCATCCGTAACTCATGAGTCTACCGTCCAAATGTGATAAAATTTGACAGCTGGCCTTTATCCTTCACGCTCTTTCCGTCGCCCAAATTTGAGCTATGATCTCTTAAGGATGACTAAGATTCTCCTTTAATGGCTAATATATTTTAAAATTCTAAAATAACATTTGTACTCCTCTAATCGACAAGTTACCGGACAGTTGGGACCTAAACCCTAAGATTTTCATGATGATCAGTTTGTCATGATGTTTACATGGCCCGTTTGGCGGATCCAAACATGATGGGTGGTCAGATTACTTGTTAATAATAAGAGGACTTGATGGTTAGTACTCTGGTCATGTATGTCAGTAGATGTTACGGTCAGTTTCATAAATGGATGGTCATAAGGTGGTTTCTGGAGTGATTATGGGTATGACACATATATTGTTGGATTCGAGTGACTTGTTCATATGTGTAAGTTCCTCGAATTGAAATTCTAATGGTGTATTAAGCATATCCATATGGGGTGAAAAAGATGGACGGGTCAGAATCTTGATCTGGTAAATGTATGAACGGATGTAAAGGTCAAGTAGTTGATTTACTATGATCTAAGAGCTGAATTTCGAGGTGTGTGGTTAATTTGTGATAATTAAGCATGATATAAAATTTCATATGAGACGGACCATGGGAATCATGTGATCTAGTGTTCACGGGTCTAGGTTGGTGGCAATTTCGTAATTACTGTCAATCTATGAGTTTTGAGAAATCTAATGGCTCCACGCAGTTATAGACATGTTTCTAGGAAATTTTTACAAAAGAATATATATCTAAATCATTACGGATAGGGAGCTCTTCGTCGTATTCTTCATGGGAAAGTACTTACATCAAATCACGTGATGGGTGGGCTTGTCTTGAAATTCAACGGTCAGAAGGCTTGATTTATGAATGAAGATCATCCTCAACGGTTAAGTTAAGGTGTCAGGGAAAGGATGTAATGCTAGAATAGTTGGATTGGTATCGTACACATGTATGTGTCACGTTGAATCTTATGGTAACGCTCGAGGACTTTCGATGCTCGAGCATCGAAAAGTTCGGGGCGTTACATAAGGAGATGGGCCCAGACGGCCTACAAGTATGGGCTTAACAATGGGCCCTAGGGAGAATCATAATGCGGACATTTAACCAACATTATTCTACAATGTGGAGGTCAAACCAACATTGCTCCCAAGGCATTGCCCATCGTAAACATCATTACATAAACCATGTTGGGATCACACATTGCAATGGACCTTAGGTACATCCCATTGGGCCTTAAATACATCAAATGGGTCGTATCACATGGGCCTTACATTCATCAAATGGGCCGCATTAATGGGCCTCACCAATGGGCCTTATGTACATCGCAATGGGCCATAACCCGTGGGCCTTAAATTGCATCAAATGGGCCTAGTCTCATGGGTCTTATATGTAACCAATGGGCCACACCAATTGGGCCCCCATATGTACATCAAATGGGCCTCAACCCATAGGCCCTAATACATCTCAATGGGCCTTAACCCATGGACCCCTAAATCATCAAATGGGCCTAGTCCCATGGGCCTTACATCCACATCAAAGTGGGCCCCAATGATCTACCACAAATACATTAAGATGGATCTCAAAACATGCCAAGGTGGGGTCCACTTGGACTTTAGATCTGTTTCATTCTTTAACTCATGCCATAAAATGGTCCTTCAAAATGGATAGACGGATGGATGGATGTAACATATACATCAGGGGGGGGGGTCCACATGAGGGTCCACCATAAAGTATATTACCGAAATAATATAAATATGGATATATACACAAATATATATATAATTATATATAATATATATACATAATAAGCATATAATATATATATACACAATATCATTAATCAATATTATATATAATATATAGATAATATATATATATATATATATATATATATAGATATATATATATACACACACACGCACCCACGCACACACACGCATGCACCCACGCACGCACCCACGTACACACACGCATGCACCCATGCACGCACCCACGTACACACACCCACCGTCCAGCGGACGGTGGGATAAAACACCCAAATCATGTGGGCTCCACGTGGGGCCCACTGTAATGTTTACATGCCATCTAACCCGTTGACAAGGTCACGCGGACCTGAGAGAAGGGAAAACACAAATTTCATCTTGATCCAAAACTTTTGTGGCCCACAGAAGGGTTTCAATGGTAGAGGTTCAATCGCACTGTTTTCTGCAGTGTGGGCCACCTGAGTCTTAGATTAGGCTGATTTTTGAAGGGGGCCTACCTCAGGAGGGGGCCTACCAAATGAATGGGTTGGATGGAAAATACACATCATGGTGGGGCCCATGGCAGGAGCCGTGGGTGCTGCCTGTCCGCCCGCCGCTGGCGCAAGTGCGCAGGCAGCGCCTGCCGCAGCCTGACACAGCAGCAACGCTGCTGCCACTTTTCTTTTTCTTTTTTTGTTTTTCGGGAAAAATTTTATGTGGGGCCCGCTACCGAAGAATCCACTCCGTCCACTGGATTCTATGGCTCGAAATGCACAAAACAAGTCTAATATGCATTATGTTGGGTGTGTAGAAACAGAAAGGTGGCTCTTAATAGCCTTGAACGGTATGAAACATAGTTTCTTATGGTATGGCCCGCCTGATGATCAGATGGACCTCATTTTTCGGCTCAACGCCTAAATTGACATGGAGAATGAAATGGACGGCACAGATTGAATTTATTCATCAAGGTGGGGCCTTCATGAGCATCCCAATCCAAAGGCTTAAAGCAAGGTAATATTTGTGTTTCCATTTTGACGTCCAGCGTCCAGGCTGCTTGACGTTGCAGAAACGCTGAGGTGGGCCATGTTTAGGTGGGCCACACATGATGGGTGGTGCGGGTACAACACATTCAAAGTGGGCCCCACACATAAATGGCTTAGATACACTACCTACCTCATGGTGGGGTCCACATCAATGGATGGCATGGATAAAATCATACATCGAGTGGGCCACAAGCCATCATACACAAAGGAAAAAGGGAGAGGGAGAGAGAGAGAGAGAGAGAGAGAGGAGAGAGAGAGAGATCGGCGAGGATGGAGGGGCCCCGCCACTGTGGGCCCCTCTTGCATACAACATACATCAAGGTGGGTCCCACATAGATGGACCCTTAATCAAGAAAAATGAATGAAAAACAAGGATCTAAGATCACCCACCGGTTTTCCTTGCACCCTAGGCCTCCTTAGCTCCTTAGCTTCGATTCCAACGGAGGAGATGAGGTTTGGATGGTTGAGATGGAAGATGAGAGGGTGGGAAAGGTGGGCCGCACTTGTAGCTCTCTTGGAAGAAATGGGAGAGGCTTGGACGTGGGATGTGTTTTGGGTTGCTTGGAATTGTAGTTTGAAAATGAGAGAGAGAGAGGTTTGTAAAAAGGGAGAGAGAGATGGGTGATGTTTAATGTGGTGGTGATGGGTGTAAGAGCACCTTTTTGACTTTGTTGGCCATTTGTGTAAGAGAGGTATGGCTTGTGTAAGAACTTTTTGACTTTGAGGCTTGCTTGGGAAAGGGTGAAAAGTGATGGATTGATGGGATTGATTGATGGGTGATTGATGTGACATCTCGTTGAGATTCTCTTGGGTTTCACACGCGCGGCGTTTTCCTCGCACCGAACGCTGGCCCACATCTCCTGGCTAGAGTATCGCCTCGGCGCGTGAGTCGCGGCATTGGAACCGCGGCGACGGTGCGGTCGCATTGGTACAAGTCTCAGATTGAGTCGAATCAGATTAATGACGTGTGAATCAAGGTCGCACGCAACGCCGGTTGAGGGTCGATGGTTGCCGAAATTCGACCGGAAAGACTACGGGAACCTACGGAACGGTACGGTCTAAGATACGGGTCTTACAAACGCCATGATTACTCCACCCGAGATTGGAGGTGACCTTGGAGCCGAGGCTCAGGCCTCGGCCGGTAGCAGAACGAGTTTTGTAGAGGCGGCAGACTCCGCTCACGTGGAGACGAGCGGAGGGAAGTTCGCACCGGGCTACCATCTTTCCTTGCTTAACACCCTGGGCCACGAAGCACACCCCTGAGGAGAGTATAGCTAACATCCTCAACAAGTCGGACAACTCCTTTCTGAATGACTTGGCTTCCGTTTTTTACATGGTATCTCCACCGACTCTCGTCGTTTCTCTTGTACTTGTGGCTTTCAAGTGTTCATTCATCTGTTTTTGTGCAGTCTGTCCCAAAGCTTTTATTGGCTCGCGAAAGAGCGCGGGAGTTGAAAAAAAGATAAGCTGACGCCCAAATGGGAGCCTTGCGGGATGAGAGCACCTCCCTCCTACTTGAGCAGGATGAGTTGCGTCGCCAGCTTGAGGATGCGAAGGCTGGGGAACTTCGGTTGCAGGGGGTTGTGGCTGACCTCGAAACTAGAGTGCTATGGCTGAAAGGGGTTGCAGATGATTTCAAAGCTCGATGTGATGCAGCGAACGTCGAACTAACCCGCTCTAGGGCTCAGGCGGACTCACTGCCTTAGGAGAACGTCCGACTGGGCGAGGCTTTTGAGCGAGCTAAAGTCAAGGCTGCGAAAGAGCAGAACCGAGCCGTCGCTCAGGCGAGGGAAACTCAACAGGCCGAGGACAAGGCTTCTCTGGCCGAGGCGGTAACAACTGCATAGGAAGCTTTTAAAACGTCCAAGGAGAGGGATGCCTAGGCCGCCAAGTTCTACGATCGTGGCTATGACGATTGCATCGAGGTGGTCTTGGGTTTATATCCGGACCTTAACCTCGACTCTTTACTATCCGAAGAAGTTGAGGGATCGCCTGTAGATGAAGTCCGCTCGGATCAAGTCCCAGATGCCCAAGCTCCCCCGCCACCTGCATAGCTTAGATTTACCTTTCCCTTTTTTTTGTCAAAACCTTCTCTTTCTGGTTACTTTTTGACTTTCTGATGGAGGTTTGTGGATGATGATTTTTTGACCTTCTGGAGAGGGCGTATGGATGATGACTTTCCTCATATATTAACTTGTAGTTGATTTTTTTGTTAACTGTAGACCACTTGATTGTCAAACTAATGGTTAGTTAATTTTCTTTAAGGCGTGACTGAGCCGACCCCTTGATGGGTTAGTGTTTTCCAATGCCATTTTGTAGAATTTTCGGAGCTTTTATGGCCCGTTCGTTGAGTCCGGTCCCCTAGGGGGTCGGCTCATCCCACAATTGCCGAGAACCTTCTGCTTTACCCGTTAGTTCGCTAGCCGACTCCTATGCTAGGGGAGTCGGGTCAGCGTTTAGGCTTTTTTCCCTAACTTAAAGGGGATGCCGTGTAGAACTTTTGTGGGATAATGTACTAACCCCTTCTTTAAGGGATTAATCCATTGAGTCTGCCCCAGTATATGAGAGGCAACTTTTCCTTAGTAGGTAATTCATTCATGTGGATGAGAAGTTAAATTTTATTTAGAGCATTAAAGGCTTGTTGCTCGGAGATGTACATTTATTGAGAGCCTTAAAGGCAAGTCCGTCATGGGTAATACACTTTCAGATGCTCGACATTCAAGGGGTGGGGGAGCTGACGACCCTCGAGGTCTTCTAGGTGGTAGGAGCCTGGTTTGGTTGACTGGACGACTCAATAAGGTCCTTCCCAGTTCGGTCCGAGCGTACCAGCCCCTGGCTCAGCTATATTCTGGAACACCCTACGAAGGACCAAGTCCCCTGGTCGGAATCGCCTAGTCTTGACCTTCGAATTGTAGATGTAATAACCCAAATAAATCTTGACCATTGAATTTTAACCATTGATCGACGTACCCAATTAATCCGATGTGACCATCGATCTACAAGATCAACTGGTTCAATGTCAACTATTGATTTGGACATATCTGATCCAACTGTTCATTAACTAATGAATCCAACCATACATTTAACCATCCATCCAACGATACAACTATCTAACCGTCCATATGTTGAAATCATCGGAACACTTGCCTTTGCATCTAAACTGACCATCCATCATATTGATTATATATATGGCCACCCATAACCTACCCGTCCATCCATAGGTACACCTTTGAGTCGAGCCATTGATCGTAAAACAACTCATATGCAAACATCCATCCATCTCTATCATCCATGTACCATCAAATACATCACAATCACACACATGCACCAAACACATTATGCACATCCATCCATCTATCCGTACATCCATATGTCCATTTATGTATACATCAATCCGTCCATCCATTTATGCACCGTTGAGTACATCACAACCACACACGTGCACCAAACACATCATGCACATCCATTCATCTATCTATACATCCATCCGTCCATCTATTATACATTGATTCATCCATCCATCTACATCATCCATGTACCATCAAACACATCCCAACCACACACATGCACCAAACACATCATGCACACATACCTTCACACGTGGCATACATACATCAAATACATCACATGCATCACATGCACACATGTGGTACACATATGGCACATGATTTAGTGCATAACATGTGCATTCAATGAAAGCAATGTGGAACACGTGCTTTGAATGGCAAAAGAAAAGCAAAACTTAAAAACGTTAAGAGATTAAAGGCTCTCTTTCACACATGCCACATGTGTGAATGGAGCTTATAAAAAGGGAGCCATGAGACAGATCATCCATCGTGAAATGGTGAAACGTGAAGTAGAGTACGTTGTTATGTGAGGTGAGGTGAGGAAGTGACGAGAGAGAGAGAGAGAGAGAGAGAGAGAAAAAATAAAATATTGCTGGACATTCACGTTGGAAAAGAGGGAGAAGGAAGAGAGAGGAAGAAAAGAAAAGAAAAAGAAAAAGAAAAGAAAATATTTTTTAAGAAAAAGGTGAGTTTTCTCTCACTTGATATTTTTGCTTTATTTATTTATTTTTCTTATAATAAAGTCCACTTGGTTTCCTTTTATTTTTTATTATTATGCAAATAATTCAATAATTGTGCATTTTTTCTCTTATTGATTTATTTATTTTCATATTATTGTTTATTCATGATTTTTTTTTTTTTTTTTTTTTTTTATAGTTCTCTTTATTTTAATTAACAACCTGTGAATCAACTTTAAATTTAGATTAGTGTTGACCCATGCATTAATAATTCTTTTATTATTATTATTATTTTTGTAATTTTAAGAAAGTCAGAATTTAGAGCATCTTTTTTTTTTAAAAACATTAAGTTCAGTATACTTTTCCAGACCATCGGATCGGGTTTGACAGATTGCATTGCATAAATATATTTTTACGTAGAACTTTAAATCATGTACGAACAGTCTACAATGATTAGAAACAATTTATCATTAGAAATATTTTGCTCATGAAATATTAAATTTATATATCCTTCAAACAGTTTTTGGAACACCAGAAAATAGGTGGGGCGATCAAGTCCTCTGGGTTGAAAATCCCTAAAGCGTAAATAGGTGGGGCGATCAAGACCCTTGGGTTGAAAGTCTCAGAAACCCAACTTGTACCTTTTGGAACCTCTACCGTACCCTTTGAGTGAGTGAGCATGTCAGGATTGCAAAAGGTTCCCACTGTCAGGTTCGGTAGGGTAGTAGTCTGACCAGCTAACGTACGAATGGGTCCCTCACCAATTGCCCTTTGGATGGGTGAGCATGTTATGCGAGAGGTTCCCATTGCTAGGTTAGGTGTTGTATTGGCACGGGTGTTGGCCAACCGGTGTAAACTGGCCCTGGTGTTAAAAGGAATAAACCGCACTTGTTATTATGGAGTATAGCATATGTTGATTCATTCATTCATTTTTCTTTGAATTTACACTGAAAAACTCTTATTTATTAATCTCCTCATCTATTGCTTTACCTAAATAGATATTGTATCTTTTAATACATTTTAATTCATGTTATATGAGATTATTTTGAAACCTGTGTTGAGATTACTCACTAGGCTTCGCAGCTTACCCTGTTGGGATTTTAAAATTTTAGGATTGGGATCTCATGGAGGAGCTTAAAGAGATTTTCTTTTATTTATTTCTATTTCTTTACCATTTTCTAAATAAGTGTAATGGACATTTAGTATGACAACATTTCGATGACATGTGTTTGATGATAGTAATGAATGGTCAGAACATTGACATTTTATTCTTCTTTAAATAAATGTTTGATTATTCAATTTTTGGATTGTTATATTTTATAAATGAGATCAATTTGTTAATACATGTGTGAATTATGAAATGTAAACATACAAAACATAAGTCATGCCTTCGGGTACGGAATCGGGGTCGGATATACCCAGGTGCCGGATTTCGGGCGTGTGATAGTAGAATCGCGCCACTTGTTGATGCGGAGCAGCGATTCGGAGCTTCGAGATATCCCTAACTTCTTCGAGCAAATCCAGGTTAGCTGCAATCTGCTCGGAATTGTGCCTTTCTTGGTAGTTCTCAACTCGAGCCGTAGGGAGACCAATCTCAACTGGCACCATTGCCTCCGAGCCATAGGAAAGTGAGAAAGGAGTCTCTCCTGTTGAGGACTGAGCTGTGGTCCTATAGGCCCAGAGGACGAGCGGAAGTTCTTCAGCCCAACTGCCTTTTGCTTTTTCCAATTTTGTCTTGAGATGGTGTTTGATGACTTTATTAACTGCCTCTACTTGTCCGTTCGACTGGGGATGTCGGGGAGAAGAGTATGCGTTCGTGATGCCAAGTCCTCGACACATGCCTCAGAATTTATCGTTGTCGAACTGCCGGCCATTGTCTGACACGATGGTTCGTGGAATCCCGAACCGACAGACAATGTTTTTCCAGACGAAGTCGATCACCTTCTGCTCCATGATTTTGGCAACGGGCTCGGCCTCTGCCCATTTGGTGAAATAATCGACAACAACAATGGCGAATTTAACTTGCCCTTTCCCTGTGGGTAGAGGGCCAATAATGTCGATTCCCCACTGAGCGAATGGCCATGGGCCGCTCATAGGGGTCATTTCCTCGGCGGGCTGCCTCGGTACGGTCATGAAGCGTTGACATTTATCGCATTTCCGAACATAGTCTTTAGTGTCCTCCTTGATGGTTGGCCAGAAGTACCCTTGTCTGAGTATCTTCATGGCCAAGGCCCGACTGCCGGAATGATTTCCACAGATTCCTTCATGAATCCCCCGTACGACGTATTCTGCCTCATCGACCCGGAGACACTTGAGTAGGGCTGAGAATGTCCCTTCTTGTACAGGATACCATCCAGGACGATGTATCTGGCTGCTCGGACTCTGAGTCGCCTGGCTTCCAGCCTGTCCGAAGGAATCTCACCTGTCGTGAGATAATTAAAGATCGGGTCCATCCAGCTCGGACTTGCTCGAACTGGAATGACCTCTTCCTCCTTTTTGCTGATGTTTGGCTGCTCTATGAATTCGACGGAGATGATTCGCGGGACTTCCCTTCCGTGGCTGAGGCGAGCCGCGCCAGGGCATCGGCCCATGAATTTTTCGCTCTTGGGATTTGATGGACAGTGCAATTCCAAAACTTTCCGATCAGTTTCCTCGCTTCGTCAAGATAAGCAACCATCCTTGTTTCCTTGTCCTCGTACTCGGCAGATATGTGATTTACCACCAGCTGAGAATCACATCGGACTTGAAGGGATTGGACACCCATACTTGCTGTCAATCTGAGCCCGGCTAGTAAGGCTTCATATTCCGCCTCGTTGTTTGAGGCTTTGAATCCCAACCTGATCGCATATTGAACTATCGTGGAGTCAGGCGCGATCAAGACGAACCCGGCCCCGGCTCCTTTGACATTGGACGACCCATCCACATAGAGAACCCATCCCGGGTCTGGCGCTGCATTTTGGTCATCCGGAGGAACAGGTGGGTTTGTTTCAACCCCGGTGCCAATTTCTTCGGTCCACGGAATAGTGAATTCGGCGATGAAGTCGGCTATGGCTTGGCCTTTGATTGCTATTTTCGGACGAAACTGAATGTCGAACTCACCTAATTCGATGGCCCACTTGGTTATCCGACCCGACACCTTGGGTCTCTGAAGAATTTGCCTAAGAGGAGAGTCTGTCAACACGATTATTGAGTGAGCTTGGAAATATAAGCGTAACCTCCGAGCTGAAACAACGAGGCTGAGCACTAGTTTTTCCAGGGACGAGTACCTTGTTTCTGCCGGTACCACGACCTCGCTCACGTAATAAACAGGGTGTTGTTTACCTCCGACTTCCCTGATCAGAGCTGAGCTGACGGCTGAGGCTGAGACCGCGAGGTAGAGGAATAGGAGCTCACCTTCTTCGGGTTTGGACAGCAGAGGGGGTGAACTCATATATTGTTTCAGTTGCTGAAAACCTTGCTCACACTCCGATGTCCACTCCGCCTTCTTGCAACCCTTCAACTGTTGGAGTAGGGGAGGCATTTGTCCGTCGCTTTGGATATGAAATGTCCGAGTGCCGCAACTCGCCCTGTGAGGCATTGGATTTCCTTAATATTTCGAGGCGAGCTCATGTCGAGTAATGCCTTAATCTTGTCGAGATTCGCCTCGATACCTCTCTGACTAACTTGAAAACTAAGAAATTTTCCTGAACTGACTCTGAAGGCGCACTTCGTCGGATTCAGTTTCATCTGGTATTCTCGGAGGACGGCGAACGTTTCTCCGAGGTCCGTCAAGTGATCGGATGCTTTGATACTTTTCACCAGCATGTTGTCGACATATACTTCCATGGTGCGTCCAATCTGTTTGGAGAACATCTGATTCACCAGTCTCTGTTACGTGGCCCCAGCATTTTTCAGGCCAAATGGCATGACCCGGTAACAGTAGAGTCCCTTGTCTGTGATAAAGGTAGTCTTCTGCCTGTCTGGGGGGTGCATCGCGATCTGATTATATCCAAAATATGCGTCCAGGAAAGAGAGCAATTCATGTCCCACCGTGCTTCCACCAGCTGATCGATCTAAGGAAGCGGGAAACTATCTTTCGGGCAAGCTTTGTTTAGATCTGAGTAGTCTACGCAGACTCGCCACTTCCCGTTGGCTTTCTTTACGAGGATCACATTTACGATCCAATCGGGATAGTGCACTTCTTCTATAAATCCTGCGTCAAGCAGGACGGAGACCTCGTTGACTATTGCTTCATATCGCTGGGCATCGAATGACCTTCTCTTCTGCTTGACAGGTTTGTGATCTGGATCCACATTCAGCCTGTGGACCATGACTTCCGAGAAAATTTCGGGTATATCATGGTGAGACCATGCAAAGACATCCCTATGGTGTCGCAGAAAAGTTAGAACTTCAAGCTGTTGCTTAGGATTCAGTGACGTCCCGAGCTGACCTTTCTACTCGGATCGACTTCATCAAGCAGCACTTTCTCCAAGTCTTCCACGGATGTGCCTTCCGCAGGCCCTCGGGGGTCTAAAACGTTGATAGTGAGTGCTTGCTTAACCGACCCCTTTCTTACCGCCACTACATAATGAAATAGCGGTAAAGACCGCTTGAGTAGAAGTTGGAATATGCCAATATGTCCTAGAGGGGGTGAATAGGACTTTTTAAAGATTTATGAGTTATTTAAAAATCCTATCACACTAATCCTATCATGTATGCAATTTTTCAGGATTACTCAAATGTAACTCTATTGGCTTTCAAGCCAAGTAGAGGATCCAATCACAAACTAATCAAGATATAGCAATATGCAACTTAGTCTATGTTGGATGTGACTGTGTGTGTGTGTGAGAGATGTGATCAGATATACTAATATGAATGGATTGTCATGAATCACACATAGAGAAAGCAATCACAAACACAATCATTTTATAGTGGTTCGACGATAAGTCTACTCCACTCCCGGCTGTTGCACTCAACCCTTGAGTGTACCGAATTTCACTAAGGAGATTTTTCAGGGTTCACCTCAAACCTAAGGTTTTAAATTAGGTTCACCTTCAACCTTTACATGGAGGTTTCTACTTGGTTCACCTCTAACCCTGGAGTTTCACTGGTTCACTCCTAACCAGATGTTTATGCTCTCCATAGAGCAAGGGTCCACACAACGCACCCAGAGGTTTCTACTCGGTTCACTTCTAACCCTGGAGTTTCACTGGTTTACTCCTAACCAGATGTTTATGCTCTCCATAGAGCAAGGGTCCACACAATGCACCCACAATGTACACTCCCGCCGGAGGCTTCCTTGAGGACTTCAAAGGGTGAGAACCACTTAAGACCCAATCGTAGAAAGGAATGATCGCAAGTGTCCTCTTGGACTCTAGATACTTACAGATAAGTTGATGAGTCCCGTTAAGCACAACACCGAAGATCTCCTCTCCTTGTTGACGAAGAGTCTTCTGCTTCTTTGATCGGCAACATAAAAGATATACCAAGACTAGGCTTAGGGTTGGGTCAAGGTGAAGATGGAATCCTACTCTCTAAAGATTTTCCTATTAGGAAGATAGAGTAGTTCCAATCTTATGCATTCAAGGCATCCCAGCATAATGATTTGTCATTAAGGTAGTAGCTGGAGGATCCTTGGATGCGGAAGTTCATTCTCCAATCCACTCTATTAAATATCAATGGTGAGGGTGGATTGGAGGATGAACTCTCTCGAGAGAAAGGGCTTAGGGTATAAGATGTAAGTTAAAACACTCAAAAGCTCTCTCTACTTTTTCTCACAGCAACAAAAGACAAGTCCTCTATAAATAGGCAAAAAGTTCTAACGGATATAAAACTGTCACATTTATGACAGAGTTGGATATCATCAAGCAGGTTCGATATCATCGAGCGTATACTCTCGATAGCATCGATGGTCCGCTCAATGACTCAGACTCGATGTCATACGCTTTTGAAACTCTTTGCCAATTGGTCGATGAATTGAAGCTATTGTCGATGTCATCGGATTTCGAACTCCGATTCTATCGATGACAGGTTCGATCCATCGACACTTAAAAAATGAGATAGACTTGACTTTGAGATATTTCAGGTTTTCATGAATGATCGGGGGAACTGTCGAGGTCATCGGAATTTGAATGTCGATGATATCGAGATCAGAGTCGAGGCATCGATAAATCCAGCTGATTTATCTTTGAACTTGCGGGACAGTTTATGGCTTTGTTCGATGCAATCGATCTGGTGTCGATATCATTGATATTTGAATATCGATTAAATCGAAGAGCCCCGATCATAGTTAAAAAATAACCTGAAATAACTGCTGTAAGAATGTGTGCCCACTGTCGATATCATCGATGGACCTCCGATCTTATCAATATTTGAATTCAGATTATATCGGACAGTTATCGATATATCAAAGAATTTTGAGATTTTCATTAAAAAACAGGGGTGCCGAAAATCTGCCTGTCATCTTATCGAGACACTCTCGTTGGTCTCGAGATTTGAATATCGATAATATCGATACATCAATAATTCGTCCAGATATATTGTGAAGTTGGTGGACGTATTTAGTGTTTTTATCGATGATATCGATAGGTGTATCGATATATCAATAAATCCTTCCAGATGAATATTTAGTTACTGGACATTTTGGTCCTCTTATTGATAATATCGTTAAGGTATCGAGGACATCGATAGTGCAGGTCGATCATATTGAGGGTGCTTCGATAAAATCGACAAGGCGAAAAAAACTTAGAGATTTTCCTATTTTGCAAAAAGTTTTCTCACTTTAAAAATCCTAAGATGTCTATCTTATTTTAAGGGTTTTAATCACCTGGTTTTTTGGGACACGAGATGTGAGGCTATGATTTACCTATTGCGAGCTTCCACACATCCGGTTGAGGTAGACGATTGAAATAATCTTCCTATCGAGTTCTACAGCCAATTTGACTCACTACACACGTAACTTGAAAAACCAGGGCACTAGCAGGTGCACTTTCACATAACATGTAACGCCCTGAAAATCGGGGTCGAACATAAACTCAACTCCCGAGTTCCAGAACATCACTTATGCAACAAAATGAATGATGATTGAATGTTGACTGTATTTGTGCATTGAACATGAGTGAGATTAAGCCAAAACAACATATCATACTCTAGAGACAGTTAAATTTGTAAGCGGAAGACTGTGATAGATAGATAAAATATATAACTTATGATGAGTCTCCAGAGTGTGATAACATTACCAGGTTAAATAAATACAAGTGCAGTTCTAAAATGTACCAAATGTGAGGAAGTGTAATGCATCCTATCCCATGTACCATAGCCCCGTCAATACAATATCAGGTCTTCATTGACCTGCCAGAGAGATACAGATAGGAGAATTCCTCCTATCATCATAGAAGTAGTCCGGCTTTGCTTCACAAGCATCGCCACCACCTGAAACTCAACAAATCTGGTTGGTGTGTACAACACCGTCCCGTAACGTGGGAGTGAGTGATCAACTCAGTGGAACAGTAAAGCATAGGTTAACATGTTATCAATTCAATCAAGCAGTAATGATAAAGCAGTACAAATCAAATAAGTTTAACTACTCTTATTAAATGCGAGAATGAAATGACAAGATGCTGTATGCCCTTGCCAAACCACCCTCAAGCGACATCATCTTACGTTCGCGAATGCTTACTCCCTCAGTGCGCCACATCTACAAAGCACATGCGGTGCGATGATGCTCATGATTACCAAGTTTTTATTAGTCCATTTCAAACAGCAGTATTGGGAAACTAAGGTACCTCCCTTGTATCATTCCCAAACATGATCCATTCTAGGGTCGTCAATCCTAGTTAATCTCATACGACATTATGGTTTAAGAGGCTTAGCGAAGGCATCACAAAGGGCTCGTCACCCGTCAGCACGGATACAGATCTCACCGTATGCGGCTCAATTACTGACCGTCAGCTCGAGTACAGGTCTCACCGTACTCGGCTCAATCACTAGCCGTCAGCTCGAGTACAGGTCTCACCGTACTCGGCTCCACTCATACTCTAGTTGCTGTGAAAGACTCGTCGCCAATCACAAACCCTTGGAGTATACTCGAAGATACTACGGAGGACTCGTCGCCCGTCAGCACGAGTACAGGTCTCACCATACTCGGCTCTCGCCGTAAGTATCGACAACTCGAATACAGTGTCCCATACCACCATATTTGGCTCACGAGTTGGTTGCGCAATGGTCACTACGGGGAGGCACATGGCCCCAGCGTAGGCCGACAGCTCGACCACGGTATCCCACACCACCATGCCCGGCTCATGCGTCTTAGCGGATCGAGGTACCATGGTTAAAAGGGGGTTTCACTGGTAAGTTTGGTACCCTAGGTTCAAGCAGTAACGTCCAAACAGGGTGAACATGCATAAGGCAGATTAGGTTACTTGACGAGCTCGACTAGCACGATCGCCCGTTGAGCTACACGACATGAAGTGCATAAACAACTTCGTGTGGCCTAGCCACTGATGACAGGCAACGCACGACTCGAGTTTGTCGAACACATCCCACGTGGCAAATGAATCTCAGCCACGAGTTCAATCTCGTTACCGATTGCCTGGGCCATAATCATAGCCCCAAACACAATCAGTTGCAGATAGACAAAGCAGTAATGGATCAAGATTCAACTCATACAGTCAAGGTCTGGTATTATCCGTTTAGGGCTGTCAGGGCTGTTGCACGCACTCGTTGCTCCACTCCCCCATCACCCATGACGGATCATACAACGTAAATATAAATTTAAACATATGCATTACATAGTTAAAATCATAAAGCAGTTGAGCATGTTATGAATCACAACACAAGCATGCGTTTGTACATGTTCAATTCCTAATCACACAACTATCAAAGGAGATCATACACATAGTTAAAAGAGGTTGAGAATCATATCTCAACACCCTTATACTTTACAATTTGCTAACTACTACTCATTCAGACATTTCAAGAAACACTTAACAAAAACATACATCAACATACACGACATATGTCGATCACATAAGCATTAGGCCAAATCCTTTCACTAGGGAGTTGCCCCAATCATAACACGCGTACACCCACGACGGATAGTCATGGCAAGCAGGAATCCAAGTTCCATATCCATTCAGTCATTTCCACAAACACTTGGGCCACACATTTTAGCATATATAGTGTATATTGGCCGTGGCGTGACTTAGGGCAAATCCTTTCGTCAAAGGGGGTATCGCCAATACATCAATCATGAATCCATGACAATTAGTCATGGCGAGCACGAATGAGAATTCTATACTCATTCAGCCATTTCCACAAACACTTAGAATACACTATTACAACATACATGGTGTATGTTAGTAAAACATGTATTAGGGTTATCCTTTAGCCAAACGAGTATTTTATCCATGTATACCATAATCATACAACAAATAATCATGACAATTACATTTCCAAAACTTACACATATACAGTATTTCTAGAATACACAATTTCAACATACGTAGCATTTACAAGTGAACATGTATTACGGCGATTCCTTTCGCCAAACTAGTATTTTATCTATATATAGTATAATCATACATTAAATAAACATGTCAAACATTTCTCCAAAAAAAATACGTATACGGTATTTCTGCGTATACCTAGAGTATGTGAAATTCCATATTCTACAACGTATCGAAACAACAGGAAACGGAAAGCACTTTGTACATGTGCAATTGCATGCAGATCATGAATCTATCATTATCTGACATTGAAAGCGTTGAAAACCCTAACCTATATACCTAAAGTCCGCACCTTTTGTCGTAGAATCGCAACGGAATCGATAGGTTTGCTAAGCTTCCATATTCGGCAGTTTGGCAACCTATAGAACGAAATAGGTTAGCTATTTCATAACCTACAACCACCCAAGCCCCAAATCAGATTAGGGTTAGGGTTTCTTACCTAGAAACGGGGCTGGAATCGCCGGGAAAGCGATGAGAACGATGCAGTGGAGCATGGATAGCAGCAGGGAAGGACGGCAGGGAGATTCTCCCACTTCTCCCTCACTTTCTCTCTCTTTCCCTCTCTCAAATCCCAAATTCGTATGGCTGCCATGAGAGAGGGTTTAAGGTCCTTATATAGTCTCAAAACTCACCGAAATAGACTCCTGTTCAAGGGTTACTGTTAATATAGGTATTTCGTCACTTTTCCAGCTCAAAAGAGAGGTTCTGGTGGTCCTCCTTGAGTCAAACGTCAGACTTAAGCTCACCACACATGGATCTATGTGGGATTACGTTTTTGACTCGATCGGATTCCCAGATCGCACGTGGCGGACCACTTTCAGTTCAACGGTCAGTGGGCCACGATCCGAAATTCCAAGTACATGTAAATGTTCCTGAAATTTTTCCTGATCCGAGGGTGTAATTTGGTCTGATTCTGACGGTCTGGTTGCTTAGTACTGATGCGCAAGCGAATGGTGCCAGATCACTATTCCTGATATTTATTTTGGAATGGGAATAGTGTTTTTCACACTCCTCGCTCCGGATCCAAACGAATGGCCGTGGGACATCGGCTGGACCTGATTTTCGAGATGATTGTCAAGCCCAGTGAGGCGGTCCTAGTTCCTTAACTTCGTGTTAATCGGACTTCCAAGGTGCGGCCTAGACCTAATACGAAGTTTCATTTCATTCCCGAGAGCAGCCGGGAAATGAGTTTGGTTCTAAACTTTAGGGTAACCTAGAGTCACTGATTTTACAAGTTTTGGGTCTTGCAGATCGTATTTAAAGCAATCCCAACAGATTTCATGGCTAATCGAGTTTTGCACTTAGTTAACTTTGTTAAATTTCTAAAGGATTTAATCCTAATTGTTTTCTGGTTGAGATGGTACTTAGGCCTTTGTAGTTTGTATATAAAGTGATCCAAGTTTTACTACTTAGCTAGTTTAAGTTAGTGTCTAGGGCGAAAGTGCTTTGAAAAATTGAAAGCATAAGGTAGTGAAGGGTGGGATTTATGAAGAAAATGGTTTAAAGAGCAATTTTAGACTGTGGGATTGAGTTTTGACAAGTTGATAAGGTCTTAGGATCAACCCATTGCCCTAGGACGTCTAATCCCAGGTTGGCAAAAATCCGGGATGTTACATAACATCTCCGAGCCTCTCGTTGATCGCCTCGGAGATGGCCTATCCCGCCTTCGGCGGGAAATTTCATCATCAAGTGATAGGTGGAGACGACTGCTCTCATTGCGTTAAGAGACGGTCTGCTTAGGATAACGTTGTGTACGGATGGCACATTGACAACTAAGAAGTCCACCATAAGTGTGACTTGATGTTGCCCTTCTCCCGCAGTCACTGGGAGAGAAATGACTCCTTCGAAAATCACTCTTTCCCCTGCAAAGCCGTGCGGAGGGGTCTTCACAGGTCTAAGATGAGACCGTGGAATCCCCATTCTTTCAAAAGCTTCGGAGTAGAGTACATCGGCCGAGCTCCCGATATCGACCAAAATGCGGTATACTTTGCGATTTGCTATAGTCAGGTGACTAATAGAGCGTCGTCATGTGGGTGCTGAATCCCGCGCGCATCTTCTTCCGTGAACGTCAGAGTACACGGACTGACCCGAAGTTCTTTACTGGGCCGTTCAGTTAAGTGAACGTAGTGTTCCAGTTCAGACTTCCTAGAGTGAGCCTTTCGCGCTCTATTTGAATCTCCTCCGTCGGACGAGCCTCCGAAGATGGTACGAATTTCGGCGGGCTCCTCCACGGTGTTATTTAGTTGCTTCCGCTCCCTTTCTTCCCTCCGAGCGGCTTTTCCTTCCTTTGTGTATTGGCGCAAGTGTCCTTTTCGAATAAGGGCTTCGATCTCATCTTTAAGGTCTACACAGTCATCCGTATTGTGGTCGTGGTCTCGATGGAAGCGGCAGTACTTGCGCTTGTCTCGATGGTCCGGATCTGCTCTTATACAGACAGGCCAGTTCAGTAGTTTTTCTCCTCGGATGTTTAGTAGGATCTGTTCGGCGGATGTGTTAAGGGGGGCGTAGGAACGGAACCTTCCCTCCGGCCTTCTGCTTGGACGACGATCACGAGGAGTACGGTCATCGGTCCATTTGTTAGGCGGCTGAGAATCTTCGTTCCTTGGCCGCTTCCCCTTACCATTCAGCTCGATCACTTGGACACGCTTACGGGCATTGGTGAATTCCTCTGCGTTGGTATACTTTTAAGCTCTGGCCACAAGTTCAGCCATTGTTTTGGGTGGGTTCTTCCCGATTGAAAAGGTGAACTTCCCCTCTTTTAGGCCACTGAACACAACAACGAGCGTCATTTTGTCATCATAATCTTTTACCAATAATGCTTCCTCATTGAAGCGAGCGATGTAGTCCTTCAACGACTCTTTTGGCCCTTGCTTGATAGTAAGCAAGTGAGTGTTGGGCTTTCGACTTCTCTTACCGCTGATGAACTGGGTAAGGAATAGTCGGCTCAACTCTGCGAATGAGCTGATGGAGTTTGGCTTGAGTTGCCGGTACCAACTCCGAGCAGATCCTGTGAGCGTGATCGAGAACCCCCGACACATCATAGCATCCGTCGTCATCTGGATCTGCATCCAGGAGCAGTATGCTTCCACGTGCTCGGACGGGTCTCCGGACCCAGAGTACTGGATGGCGGGAGGTACCTGGAACCTCTGAGGCATCACCTCGGTCATGATTTCAGAGATGAAGGGAGGTTCGGTCTCTTACATCATCGCTTGAAGCGCAACGGGAACCGACATCGGTTGTTGTTTCCTTTCCAAAGCTAAAAATTTGTTGTTGAGATCCTCGAACCGCTTCTCCCATGGGTCTCTGTTCTCTGCCACAATTTCTTGGGTATTTTCTATCTCCGGACTTTTCCTTCCCCTCCTTCGTTCCAATCGATGGCGAAGATCTGTCGGGACCAGGGCCGAAGTAACCGATGCATTGGTCAGGGCTTACATGACGATGTTCCGAGCAGAGGATCGGTTCTAAGTCGGAGGAGGATGCTGGCCCGACACGGGCACCTGAGGATGCTGGGGTGCCTCAGGCCTAAAACTCCTTGGCACGGGCTGAGCTTCCACAACCGGACCGACCGGGTCGGAGACAGGATTCTCCTGAGCCGGTGTAGTCATGGCTCATGTTGCTGCTTCATCCTATTCACCTCGTCACGTAAAGCTTGTATCTCGCCCTGCATGGTGCGATACTTGCTTGCCCGATTGCGAGAACGCTGGGAAGGCCCCGGGGCTGATTCTGCATGGAGTAATGAGGAGGAGCGAGTTTGTTCATTCGGCTCTGGTTCCGTAGCTACTGCTTTCTTCTTTCCTCTGGCCATTAGACTAGAAAATAGGAACCTGAGTTTTTGTACCTGGTTCCCACAGACGGTGCCAAAAAATGTTGATGACAAATCTGGACCACCCTCCACTCCGTGCGATGTTCCTCGAATGAACCCTGGCCCTACACAAGGGGTGAGCAAAGGAGACCCTGGCTAAGCCGAGGGACCCTCCGATGCCTAAGTCAGGTCAGGGGGATCAGGCTTTAAGTTGAAGTGTAGGGGGAGAGTGCAAGATATCGCGTACCTGTAGTGATGGTTTCCTCATGTACTTATACCTGACTGTAGGATGGTCTGGATCCGTCAATCAGAGCACGATTCGCTCAATTAGGAAGATTTTCGGATCATGGAGATACTGCACGCAATCCAATGATCCACGCTCAACATTTTGCGCATCGTGCGTATCTGCGGGCGGAGAAATCGGCCATTTACACTTATAGTAGCTTCCAAGTTTATCTTGAGGAGCGTCCGCCTCTGCCTTGGAGTATGGAATCGGCTCGGACCTTTTTGTAGGTAAGATTTCAGTTGGTGGTTGTAGGCCTTCATCAAACATCGTCCGTTCTGATGGTCTGAGTCAAACTGTTAGTTATCCATCTGATCTGATAAACAGGCCTCGGAATGATAAGGGGCTCGGATCTTCATAACAAGAATAACATTGGTGATCAACATCGGTGGTGTATTGACGTGGCAAAGTTTTGTAGACCCATGATGATGAAATTGCGTCTGTGGTGTAATGGGATTACCACTGTTGGGCTTGCGGAAGCTTGGCGGAGCTAAGGAATGAACACTATATCCTAGAGGGGGGTAAAATGACTAATTTAAAATTGAATATTTTAAAACCTAATTGCCTAGCTTAAACTAATTAATTAATTAAACTAAGCAAGACAATATAACTCTAAGTCTTCCAAGCTAATAGAGGGTCCTGTTATGAAGATCCGAGCCCCTTATCATTCCGAGGTCTGTTTATCAGATCTGATGGATAACTAACAGTTCGGCTCAGACCATCAGAACGGACGATGTTTGATGAAGGCCTACAACCACCAACTGAAATCTTACCTACTAAAAGGTCCGAGCCGATTCCATACTCCGAGGCAGAGGCGGACGCTCCTCAAGCTAAACTTGGAAGCTACTATAAGTGGACATGGCTGATTTCCCCGCCCGCAAATACGCACGATGCGCATAATGTGGAGCGTGGATCATTGGATTGCGCGCAGTATCTCCATGATCCAAAAATCTTCCTGATTAAGCGAATCATGCTGTGATTGACGAATCCAGACCATCTTACAGTCAGGTATAAGTACATGAGGACACCATCACTACAGGTACGTGATATCTTGCACTCTCCCCCTACACTTCACCTTAGACCCTGATCCCCCCTGACCTGTCTTAGGCATCGGAGGGTCCCCCGGCTTAGCTAAGGTCTCCTTTGCTCACCCCTTGTGCAGGGCCAGGGTCCATTCGAGGAACATCGCATGGAGTGGAGGGTGGTCCAAATTTCGTCATCAATATTTTTTGGCACCGTCTGTGGGAACCAGGTACAAAAAGCCAGGTTCATATTTTCGAGTCTAATGGCCAGAGGAAAGAAGAAAGCAGTAGCTACGGAACCAGAACCGAACAAACAAACTCGCTCCTCATTACTCCATGCAGAATCAGCCCCGGGCCTTCCCAGCGTTCTCGCAATCGGGCGAGCAAGTATCGCACCATGCAGGCAAGATACAAGCTTTACGTGACGAGGTGAATAGGATGAAGCCGCAGCATGAGCCGCGACTACATCCGGCTCAGGAGAATCCTGTCTCTGACCCGGTCGGTCCGGTTGTGGAAGCTCACTCCGTGCCAAGGAGTGTTAGGCCTGAGGCACCCCATCATCCTCAGGTGCCCGTGTCGGGCCACCATCCTCCTCCGACTCAAAACCAACCCTCGGCTTGGAACACCATCACACGAGCCCCGACCAATGCATCAGTTACTTCGGTCCTGACCCTGACAGATCTTCGCCATCGGCTAGAACGAAGGAGGGGAAGAAGAAGTCCGAAGATAGAAAATACCCAAGAAATTGTGGCAGAGAACAGAGACCCATGGGAGAAGCGGTTCGAGGAGCTCAACAACAAATTTTTAGCTTTTGCAAGGAAACTGCAACCGACGTCGGTTCCCGCTGCCGTTCAAGCGATGATGGAAGAGACCAAACCTCCTTTCATCTCTGAAATCATGACCGAGGTGATTCCTCAGAGGTTCCGAGTACCTCCCGTCATCCGGTACTCTGGGTCCGGAGACCCGTCCTAGCACGTGGAAGCCTACCACTCCTCGATGCAGATCCAGACGGTGACGAATGCTATGATGTACCGGAGGTTCTCGATTACACTCAAGGATCCTCTCGGAGTTGGTACTGGCAACTCAAGCCAAAGTCCATCAGCTCCTTTGCAAAGTTGAGCCGACTGTTCCTGTAACACCCCGTACTTTCAGTACTCGGGTGTCACCACGTCGATCCAAATTAGCTTACATATATGCATTTACCTACGTAATTTACCTTACACGTCACTATCGAACAACCCTCAATCTATCCATCTTAACCCTTAGATTTTAGACTATGACAACTCACAACATCATAATAAGATTTGAGATCAATCTGTCCGTTTGACTATCACAAGTTGAACTGTATTTCAATAAATGAAAATCTTATTTATATAATCTTGAGCGTGATGACTTCTCATCATACAACTATTTAGTACAATCGAACCATATGAAACTAATGTAGGGATCAAAATCACAAGATCCACCATTCATTGGTCTACAACGCCCTGTAGAAAGATCCATCCTATTCAACTCTCAAATTTCACCTAAACATTTATTAGGACTCCTAGAGTTATCGATAATGAAATACTAGGCAATCCAATCGTTGGATTGGTTTATAATGGTCCTAACTCCTAATGACCTATCGTGTGGCCCACATCATGAATTATATATATATAGTGTGCAGACAATAATAATAATAATAAATACAAAAATGATCTAAATACATGTATACACCTAACAAAATAAAAGAAATAAAATAAAATTATGATTATTATATGGGCAGTAATAAGTCTTGAAGAGGTAGACAACCCATAGGGCCACTTTAACTGTTGACGATCGATTTGGAGTAAATCTGACCACCAGAACAACTATAATCATCCGTTAAGGGTCAAGATCTGGTTGGCATGGCCCACCTGGGTCTCACCGTCAACCCGAAATGGGCCAGGGTCCCTATGAAGGGTTCCCAATGTGAATGGGTGGTATGGATTATGATACTGACATCTCAGCAGGCCCCTAGGCGGTGCATGTGTACTAAGGGCACTGGTACACGAGCGACACTGAGACCAAGCCTTGTTGCAAACAAGAAATATCTCCCGCCACCTGGAGATTTAAACCGACTCTCTTTGAGCTCCTAGGTGGCCCACCATAATCGTTTTCCGGGCCATCTGATCCGTTCAGTTTCTCTGTGGGGCCCGGCTTAACAAAACGGTATAGCCATTTGATCATCTGAATTCGAACGAAGCAGATGGACTGCCACCGTCCAATTCGTGCCAAAGATGGCCCGGCGAGCGCCTGTGGGATGAAAGAGAGAGAGAGACCGACTTTCCTTTTTAGGAAAGGCGAATCTCAGCCATCCATGGTGAGGACGATCACAACTGTCTGTCCCTCTCCCTTGGTGGTTATAAAAGAGGGCACTGTTGCCCTAGGCAACTCACGCCAAGAGAGAAGAAAGAGAGAGAAAGTGAGGAAGAAGGCCGAGCCTCTGTTACAGCTTGAGAGAAGGAGAAATCTGCCGTTTCAGGTAAAACGCTTGTTCCTTTTCATTTCTCTGTAGTTCAGCTAAATAGAAGTAACATTTGCCTCGACCGAGACCAAGCAAGCCAATGGTTAGGTTCGGTCTAACCACATTAGCGTCTGAACGAGCCAAATAATGGCAGTTTCAGACCTCTGTTCAGGTCCCATATTGATGTTGTTTTCAGCTCTCCTTAGAGTTTCGAAACAGCTCAGGAAACCAGCCAAACAATGTCTGAGGGACGAACTGAGGAGGTAGAAATGTCGGGTCCCTATTCGGACTGGAACTGAGCCAATCCATGGCCCTGTTCCGGGCTGAAAAACCGACTCAACTAAATGCTCTGTTCAGAGCTAAGGGTTGTTTCAACTAAAGCCTTGCTAAGATGCAAAATCTAGGGCAGTGTTAACGGTATTCCAAGCCAAACTAGGCCAAATAATGGCTAGTTTTCAGGCCAAGCTCAGATAAAAAAAAATGGGGACCCTGTTCGGGACCGAATCACGTTCAAATGCAGGTGGGCCCTATACGAATACCGTGGGCCACCTTGCTACATATCCTCACCGTCTACCGTCCTCCTCTTGCAATTTTGACCATGGATGGCGAGTTTTGGCTATCTGATGTTATGGCCCACCCAGTTATTCAAGCCTCAAAAGCAGGCGAACCGTCTTCTTCCAATCACCGTAGAGACCACGTGTGCGTGCATGGCCAAGGAAGGTCGACATGGTCCTGGATGATTTTCTTTACTCCACCTGATGAACGGTCCAGATCCACCTTTCACTCCCTGAGGGTGGCCTACAATGAGGGAACGAAACCTCTGTTTCGAACAGAGGTCGACGCACGTAGACTCTGTGTAGTCGTTAGAATGGGCGAGCTGGTCATGGGCCTGCAAATGCAGGTGGGCCCTGCCAAATTCAAGTGGGATGTCTGCCTATGGGCCTTGTGAAAAACACAGGTGGGCCCCACCAGCATACTGGTAGGGTCCACTGATGATGGGTGGGCCATCTATGCTTGGACCATCCCTCCAGGGACGTTGGACCCCTGACCGTCACGTTGGCAGCTAATCAGTTCACGTAAACTGATTTCCAAAAGAAAAAAAAATTGAGATCTCATCATGGATGATGGATCTGGAAAATCTGAACAGTCCACGTGGAGCAGGACCTCAAGAAACCCCCTGGTTCCAATTTTTACGTTGAACCAAAACTTCGGTGGGCCAGGGTTAATGCAAACAGTTTCTCCTCTTGAATTTTATTTATCTTTGCTTCGGCCCACCGAAATCTTAGATTAGGGTGAAAATTCACTCCCTAAGGTTTCTTGGGATCCCACATCTTATGGATCGTTCGGATTCAACACCCAGGCTCATATGGGACCCACATATTTGAAAACCCACACATGAAGAGAGGTAACGTGCATGCATGCAACAGAGGGTGGGAAACGTTCACGTAAGCCACTAAAATTTTGTGAGATCTCATCCTGTCGGATGAGTCTGGGAAATCTAAACCGTCCTCATGGAGCAGAGCCTCATAAAACCCTCTGGCTCGAATTTTTTACCTTGAACCAAAACTTGGGTGGGCCATGATTAATGCAGACAGTTTCTTCCCTTAAACTGCATTTATCTTTGCTATGGTCCACCAGAATCTTAGATCAGGGTGAAAATTCACCCCCTGAGGTTTCTTGGGAGTCCTCATCTTATGGACCATTCAGATTTGACGCCATGCTCAGGAGGGACCCACCACGTGCTCACATGCATAATGTATGCATGCATATGATGAAAAGACACATGTATATATTGCATAATGCATATTCACTGTGTATAACTTACTCACATATCTTATGAAATATACACATGTGATGTACATATATAATTTGTGGTACATATACACCATGTATATAACGTATACATATATACCATGTAATCTACATGTATGTTATGTGATACGTATACACTACATATATAATGTATACATATATCTTATGAAATATAGCTATACATTATGAGATATACATATATATTTTGTGATACACATATACTATGAATATAATGTGTACATGTACTAGTATGCTATGTGACGAGCTCATCCATATGGCGATGGGCCACATACATGAGTCCCGTCAGGATAAGTATTCTAACCATATAGTCTGGACAGTAGGTCCCACCACGATACGACCATTTTCCTACGGTGTAAATGCTTTATTTACCCCATGACCCGAATTTCTTTAGATGATTGAATGTGGCAAAAAGTGGTTGTTGATCGGGCCCCAGTTCCCATTAAAATGGGTGGCATATGTTTAGCAGGCTTGATCGCCCTTGGTAACAGCCCAAACACCACCTGTCCTCAGGTACTAAGCCTTATGACCCATCGTCTAATTCATATAGGGAATTACGTGTACGGTGTAGATTCGCTACCTTCCCAAGAAAACCCACCTCTAAAAGCATTCTACGCTCTGTCTGGTGATGATTCTTTCCCTTGAGCTTTCCATCTTCTCATTAGCTTAAGTTATAGTTTTTATTTAAATTTATAATTGATATCTCTCTCTTATAATCACATGTGTTAGCTGGTGGAAATTGAATTGCTATATTGCTTGCTTAATGTTTACCTTGCATATTTATTCATGCTTGTGGATTATTTGTGGATTGCCTATGGCACTTAAACTGGTACATCATTGGAAAATCCCCACCTATATATGTACACCCATACTTAGGATGTAACCCGACTGGTTATGATTATAATGGACCTTCGGCTTAGTGATTATTGAATGGTGTTTTAAATTGACCATTGATGTGAGCCTACCATCTAGGGTTGTTGTGTTAAGTGGTTTTCAAGGATGGTCTTTATCGCGTGGTTTTAATAATCGCCCTATGTGGCTTTAGTCTCAAAATTCACCCTATGTGGCTCAGTTTTGACATTCACCCCATGTAGCTTAGTTTGGACATTTGCCCTATGTGGCTCGGTTTTGGTATTTGCCCTATATGGCTCGATGTACCATTTCTATACAACCATGCTATGGTAAGCCCCATATACCATAATATGATTGGCCACTAGTCAACGGGTTTCCATTAAACATCCTAAGATGGTAGCCTCATGGGTCGGGGATGGTAATCATGGGATACTATGCCTGAGCCGTTGGCCTACGCTGGGCCACGTGCTCCCCGTAGTGACCGTGAGCTTATTTAAAATGGCTGGTTGTAATTGGACTAATAATCACTCGGCTAATCATGCATACATAACACAGACCTGCATCTATTGCTATCAAACGTGGGCTACGTATTATTTTCGACTAGTTGATATTTCCCAGGTTCGATGATTCCGACTGGTTGATGTTTCCCAGGTTCGATGATTGCATGGGTGATGGCCCACTGTCCGCACGGATTGGCATCCCCAGGGCGTGAACGCATTCCATACATCCATGCACTTCATAAGACTGCATTTACTCTGTTTTTGTTGTCTGGATGTTTTATACTATTTCTTACCTAATGCGGAGGTGTGTAATCTTGAGGAGAGTTCACACTGAGTTGGCCACTCATCCATCAAATATATAACCGTACAGGTAGTACAGGTGGCCCTGATGATGTTCATATTCATATTGGTGAGGAGCAGGCTATGGTTGACAAGGGTGCCTGATTATAATTGCTAAGGGCTGCTACAGGATTTCACAACTCAAGATTGTTGCAAATTTACTTTGTTTCTCATGTAATGTTATTTTATTTTGTAGTCGTAAGAATGGAGACATTGGTTTGTATAAGTCATTATGGGCATCTTCTTGTATATCCTAAATGTAAATGAAGACTTTCCTTTATGTTGATTTGTCCATCCTACGCTCGCCTGCTTACTCTGATGAAAGGAACTGCTTACTCTGATGAAAGGAAAAAAAAATATATTACATGTCAAATTTGACCATCCTTTAAGGTTAACAACTCGGGTTTTTGGGAAACGGGTCGTGTACTCGGGTCTTGAAAAGTCAGGGCGTTACAATTCCTTGCACAGTTCATCAGTGGTAAGAGAAGTCGAATGCCCAACACTGACTTGCTTACTATCAAGCAAGGGCTGAAGAGTCGTTGAAGGACTACATCGCTCGCTTCAACGAGGAAGCATTATTGGTAGAAGATTATGATGACAAAATGGCGCTCGCTGCTATGTTCAGCGGCCTAAAAGATGGGAAGTTCACCTTTTCAATCGGGAAGAACCCGCCCAAAAACTGGCTGAACTTATGGCTAGATCTCAGAAGTATACCAACGCAGAGAAATTCACCAATGCCCGCAAGTGTGTCCAAGTGATCGAGTCGAATGGTAAGGGGAAGAGGCCTAGGAATGAAGATTCTCAGCCGCCTAGCAAAGGGACCGATGACCGTACTCTTCGTGATCGTCGTCCGAGTAGAAGGCCGGAGGGAAGGTTCCGTTCCTACACCCCCCTTAACACATCGGCCGAACAGATCCTACTAGACATCCGAGGAGAAAAACTATTGAGCTGGCCTGTCTGTATGAGAGCCGATCCGGACCATCGAGACAAGCGCAAGTACTGCCACTTCCATCGATACCACGGCCACAATACGGATGAATGTGTAGACCATAAAGATGAGATCGAAGCCCTTATTCGAAAAGGACATCTGCGCCAATACACAAAGGAGGGAAAAGCCGCTCGGAGGGAAGAAAGGGAGCGGAAGCAGCCAAATAACGTGGTGGAGGAGTCCGCCGAAATTCGTACCATCTTCGGGGGCTCGTTCGGCGGAGGAGATTTAAATAGAGCGTGAAAGGCTCACTCCAGGAAGTCTGAACTGGAACACTACGTTCACTTAACTGAACGGCCCAGTAAAGAACTTCGGGTCAGTCCGTGCACTCTGACGTTCACGGAAGAAGATGCGTGCGGGATTCAGCAACCGCATGACGACGCTCTAGTAGTCACCATGACTATAGTGAATCGCAAAGTATACCGCATTTTGGTCGACACCGGGAGCTCGGCCGATGTACTCTACTCCGAAGCTTTTGAAAGAATGGGGATTCCACGGTTTCATCTTAGAACTGTGAAGACCTCTCTGCACGGCTTTGCTGGGGAAGAGTGATTTCCGAAGGACCCATTTCCCTCCTCGTGACTGCGAGAGAAGGGCAACATCAAGGCACACTTATGGTGGACTTCTTAGTTGTCAATGTGTCATCCGTACACAACGTTATCCTGGGCAGACCGTCTCTTAACGCAATGAGAGCAGTCGTCTCCACCTATCACTTGATGGTGAAATTCCCTGCCGAAGGCGGGATAGGCCATCTCCGAGGCGATCAACGAGAGGCTCGGAGATGTTATGCAGTGGCGATAAGAAAGGGGTCGTTTAAGCAGGCACTCACTATCAACGTTTTAGACCTCCGAGGGCCTACGGAAGGCACATCCGTGGAAGACTTGGAGAAAGTGCCGCTTGATGAAGCCGATCCGAGTAGAACAGTTCAGCTCGAGACGTCACTGAATCCTGAGCAATGGCTTGAAGTTCTAACTTTTATGCGATAACATAGGAATGTCTTTGCATGGTCTCACCATGATATACCCGGAATTTCTCCGGAAGTCATGGTCCACAGGCTGAATATGGATCCAGATCACAAACCTGTCAAGCAGAAGAGAAGGTCATTCGATGCTGAGCGGTATGAAGCAATAGCCGATGAGGTCTCCGTCCTGGTCGACACAGGATTTATAGAAGAAGTGCACTATCCCGATTGGATCGCAAATGTGGTCCTCGTAAAGAAAGCCAACGGGAAGTGTCGAGTCTGCATAGACTACTCAGATCTAAACAAAGCTTGCCTGAAAGACAGTTTCTCGCTGCCTCGGATCGATCAGCTGGTGGACAGCACGGCGGGACATGAATTGCTCTCTTTCCTGGACGCATATTCTGGATATAATCAGATCGCGATACACCCCCCAGACAGGCAGAAGACTACCTTGTCACAGACAAGGGACTCTACTGTTACCGGGTCATGCAATTTGGCCTGAAAAACCCTGGGGCCACGTATCAGAGACTGGTAAATCAGATGTTCTCCAAACAGATTGGACGCACCATGGAAGTATATGTCGACGACTTGCTGGTGAAAAATATCAAAGCATCCAATCACTTGACGGACCTCGGAGAAACGTTCGTCGTCCTCCGAGAATACCAGATGAAGCTGAATCCGACGAAGTGCACCTTTAGAGTCAGTTCAGGAAAATTCCTTGGTTTTCAAGTCAGTCAGAGAGGTATCGAGGCGAATCCCGATAAGATCAAGGCATTACTCGACATGAACTTGCCTCGGAATATTAAGGAAATCCAATGCCTTACAGGGTGAGTTGCGGCACTCGGACGTTTCATATCAAGAGCGACGGACAAATGCCTCCCCTTCTTCTAACAGTTGAAGGGTCACAAGAAGGTGGAGTGGACATCGGAGTGCAAGCAAGCTTTCCAACAACTGAAATATTATATGAGTTCACCCCCTCTGCTGTTCAAACCCGAAGAAGGTGAGCTTCTATTCCTCTACCTCGCGGGCTCAGCCTCAGCCATTAGCTCAGCTCTGATCAGGGAAGTTAGAGGTAAACAACACCCTGTTTATTACGTGAGCAAGGCCATGGTACCGGCAGAAACAAGGTACTCGCCCCTGGTGAAACTAGCTCTCAGCCTCGTTGTTTCAGCTCGGAGGTTGCGCCCATATTTCCAAGCTCACTCAATAATCGTGTTGACAGACTCCCCTCTTAGGCAAATTCTTCAGAGACCCGAGGTGTCGGGTCGGATAACCAAGTGGGCCATCGAATTAGGTGAGTTCGACATTCAGTTTCGTTCGAAAACAGCAATCAAAGGCCAAGCTGTAGACGACTTCATCGCCGAATTCACTATTCAGTGGACCGAAGAAATTGGCACCGGGGTTGAAACAAACCCACCTGTTCCTCCGGATGACCAAAATGCAGCGCTAGAATCGGGATGGGTTCTCTATGTGGATGGCCGTCCAATGTCAAAGGAGCCGGGGCCGGGATCGTCTTGATCGCGCCTGACTCCACGATAGTTCAATATGCAATCAGGTTGGGATTCAAATCCTCAAACAACGAGGCGGAATATGAAGCTTTACTAGCCGGGCTCAGATTGGAAGCAAGTCTGGGTGTCCAATCCCTTTAAGTCCGATGTGATTCTCAGCTGGTGGTAAATCACATATCTGCCGAGTACGAGGCCAAGGAAACAAGGATGGTTGCTTATCTCGACGAAGCGAGGAAACTGATCGAAAAGTTTTGGACTTGCACTGTCCATCAAATCCCGAGAGTGAAAAATTCATGAGCCGACGCCCTGGCGTGGCTCGCCTCAGCCACGGAAGGGAAGATCCCGCTAATCATCCCCGTCGAATTCATAGAGCAACTAAACATTAGCAAAAAGGAGGAAGAGGTCAATCCAATTCGAGCAAGTCCAAGATGGATGGACCCGATCTTTAATTATCTCACGACAGGTGAGATTCCTTCGGACAGGCTGGAAACCAGGCGGCTCAGAGTCCCAGCAGCCAGATACATCGTCCTAGATGGTATCCTGTACAAGAAGGGACATTCTCAGCCCTACCTCAGGTGTCTCCGGGTCGATGATGCAGAATACGTCATACGAGAGATTCATGAAGGAATTTGTGAAAATCATTTCGGCAGTCGGGCCTTGGCCATGAAGATACTCAGATAAGGGTACTTCTGGTTAACCATCAGGGAGGACACCAAAGACTATGTTCAGAAATGCGATAAATGTCAATGCTTCGCGGCCGTTCCGAGGCAACCCGCCGAGGAAATGGCCCCTATGAGCGGCCCCTGGCCATTCGCTTAGTAGGGAATCGACATTATTGACCCTTTACCCACTGGGAAAGGGCAAGTCAAATTCGCCATTGTTGTTGTCGATTATTTCACCAAATGGGCCGAGGCCAAGCCCATCGCCAAAATCATGGAGTAGAAGGTGATTGACTTCGTCTGGAAAAACATTGTCTGTCTTTTTGGGATTCCACGAACCATCGTGTTAGACAATGGCCGGCAGTTCGATTTTGATAAATTCCGAGGCATGTGTCGAGGACTTGGCATCACGAACGCATACTCTTCTCCCCGACATCCCCAGTCGAACGGACAAGTAGAGGCAGTTAATAAAGTCATCAAACACCATCTCAAGACAAAATTGGAGAAAGCAAAAGGCAGTTGGGTTGAAGAACTTCCACTCGTCCTCTGGGCCTATAGGACCATAGCTCAGTCCTCAACAGGAGAGACTCCTTTCTCACTTTCCTATGGCTCAGAGGTGATGGTGTCAGTTGAGATTGGTCTCCCTACGGCTCGAGTTGAGAACTACCAAGAAAGGCACAATTCCGAGCAGATTGTAGCTAACCTGGATTTGATCGAAGAAGTTAGGGATATCTCGAAGCTGCGTGTCGCTACTCGGCATCAACAAGTGGCGTGGTTCTACAATTCGAAGGTCACGACTAGGCGATTCCGACCAAGGGACTTGGTCCTTCGTAGGGTGTTCCAGAATACCGCTGAGCCGGGAGCTGGTACGCTCGGACCGAACTGGGAAGGGCCTTATCAGGTCGTCTGGTCAATCAAACCCGGCTCCTACCACCTAGAAGACCTTGAGGGTCATCAACTCCCCCACCCCTGGAATGTCAAGCATCTGAAAGTCTATTACCCATGAGGGACTTGCCTTTAAGGCTCTCAATAAATGTACATCTCCGAGCGACAAGCCTTTAAGGGTCCAAATAAAATTTGACTTCTCATTCACATGAACAAATTACCTACTAAAAAAAGTTGCCTCTCATATGTTGGGGCGGACTCAATGGATTAATCCCTTAAAGAAGGGGTTAGTACCTTATCCCACAAAAGTTCTTCACGGCATCCCCTCTAAGTTAGGGAAAAAAGCCCAAATGCTGACCCGACTCCCCTAACATAGGAGTCGGCTAGTGAACTAACGGGTAAAGCAGAAGGTTCTCGCCAATTGTGGGATGAGCCGACCCCCTAGGGGACCGAACTCAACGAACAGGTCATAAAAGCTCCGAAAATTCTACGAAATGGCATTGAAAAACACTGACCCGTCAAGGGGTCGGCTTAGTCACGCCTTAAAGAAAATTAACCAACCATCAGTTCGACAATCAAGTGGTCTACAATTAACAAAAAAATCAACTACAGGTTAATATATGAGGAAAGTCATCATCCATACGCCCTCTTCAGAGGGTAAAAAAATCATCATCCACAAACCTCCATCAGAAAGTCAAAAAGTAACCAGAAAGAGAAGGTTTTAACAAAAAAAGGGAAAGGTAAATCTAAGCTATGCAGGTGGCGGGGGAGCTTGGGCATCTGGGACTTGATCCGAGTGGACTCCATCTCAGGCGACCCTCTACTTCTTCGGAGAGTAAAGAGTCGAGGTTAAGGTCCGAATATAAACTCAAGACTGCCTCGATGCAATCGTCATAGCCACGGTCGTAGAACTTGGTGGCCTAGGCATCTCTCTCCTTGGACATTTTAAAAGCTTCCACTGCAGCTGTTACCACCTCGGCCAGAGAAGCCTTGTCCTCGGCCTGTTAAGTTTCCCTCGCTTGAGCGACAGCTCGGTTCTGCTCTTCCCCAGCCTCGACTTTAGCTCGCTCAAAAGCCTCACCTAGTCGGACGTTCTCTTGAACCAGCGAATCCGCCTAAGCCCTAGCGCAGGTTAGTTCAGCGTTCGCTGCATCACATCGAGCTTTGAAATCATCTGCAACCCCTTTCAGCTGCAACTCCCTAGTTTCGAGGTCGGCCACAACCCCCTGCAACCAAAGTTCCCCAGCCTTCGCATCCTCAATCTGTCGACGCAGCTCATCCTGCTCAAGTCGGAGGGAGGTGCTCTCATCCCTCAAGGCTCTCATTTGGGCTTTGAGGGCCTCTAACTCAGCTTCTCTTTTTTCCAACTCTAGCTCTCTTTCCCGAGCCGATAAAAGCTTTGGGAAAGACTTCACAAAAACAGATGAATGAACACTTGAAAACTGCAAGTACAAGAAAAACGATGAAAGTCGGCGGAGATACCGTGTAAAAAATGGAAGCCAAGTCATTTAGAATGGAGTTGTCTAACTTGTCAAGGAATTTAGCTATACTCTCCTCAGGGGCGTGCTTCGCAGCCTAGGGTATTAAGCAGGAAAGATGGTAGCCCGGTGTGAACTTCCCTCCGCTCGTCTTCATGTGAGTGGAGTCTGCCGCCTCTGCAAAACACGTTCTGCTACCAGCCGAGGCCTGAGCCTTGGCTCCAAGGTCACCTCCTACCTCGGGTGGAGTAATCATGGCGTTTTCCATCCGAACAGCCTCCTCCCGCTCGGATGATGAAGGGATGGCTATACAGGGAGCCGATGGATGGGCCGCCCCTACGGGAGGAACGATTACGGGCGGAATGGAAGGGGCTATGGTTGTGAGATTTGGAATAATGGTTGCTGAGACTTGACCCTCAGCAAGCGCCGTAGCCAGAGCCGAGGGGACAGGAGATGGGGTCGTAGTGACCACGGCCGTGGGCACAGTCGTGACCATAGCCGAAATTGGAGTCGTAGTTGCAGCGCCCGGACCTGAGGGACCTTCTCCGCGAGGAGTCGCTTGCCTCCTTCGAGCAGTAGTCTTCGTCCGAGACACTGGCCTCAGCAACTCCTTCGCAGTCGGGGCCACCCTCCTCTTCCAAGAACCGGACGCCTCAGCCATGCCTGCGTAAAGAACGACAAATCAGTGACTAAGTAAATAGGTCTAATTCTGAAGGAACATAAGGAGGACTTACTGAAAGATGTCGGGAGAGGTTAAGACCTGCACAGCCCAGACCAATGAAGATTGTTGGCAGTGATCAGATTCGACCAGGAGCGAAGCTCCCCTGACCTCACCTTCGCCTTGACAACTCGGTTCTTCTGGTCCGAATCAAGGACGGGTGGACCTCTAAGAAAGTTTGCTAAGAGGAAGAACAGAAAGTTCAGTCTGACCAGCACAATAGGAGAAAGTATGAAGATAAAAGAAATTAACTGGTCCGACCTGGTTTTGAAAATCGAGTGGGAACGCGAGCCATCAGAGTCCCGACTTCAGCCATAGGTGCCTCCCATTCACCCGCAGCCCAGAACCACTTGTTCTTCTAGTCTTTGTTGGAGGACGGAAGGTTCATGACCAGCCCTGACCCCTTGTTGCCTCGAGTAGCGAAATAGTGCCATGGTTCGTTGTTGTCGTGCTTAACCAGGTGCAGGCTCATCAACTCCGCTGGGGTCAGCTCCGAATTCCCGACTTGCCTCTAAATGATGTAGGCGGAGATGAGTACCCTCCAAGCATTAGGAGTCAATTGCCCGGGAGTAGTTTAGACGAAGGGTTGTAGAGGAAGTCGGACCCCACATTGTAGTGCGCAAAGAAAAATAGTAACTTCTCCCTCAGCAGGTGCGCCAGCGGCATCGAGGGGCCCAAGGGCCCTTATCCGGACGGAGGCTGGGATTTGAAATTCCATACAAATCCACTCTATTTGAGATTCCGATAGCACGGAACCTCTAGGGACTACCTCCGAGGCCCTCCCGCTCGCTGGTATCTCAGCGGCCTCGGTGGTTGTGGTCCGGGGGGCTCGAGCAGATTTCCTCCTGCCAGCTCTGTGAGTCCGAGCCCCAGTCTCCTTCTGCTTTTGGGGATGATGGTATAAGGGCACAGCTTCGAAGGGGCCTTCAGAGGCCCCTCTCCCATTGCCGGAACTCTCTGACTTGGAGTCATCACCGTAGTCCCGCACGGTCTCCAGGTCAGACGACATCTTAAGTAAGAAGAAAGAAATGCAAAGAGGTGCAAAGAGGTGCAAGGAGACTCACCGGACGATCACCGGGATTCGCTTTTACCGGAAATACTTAATCGGTCGGAATCGCCCAATAAAAACCCTTGGATGGCCGGAATCGCCTTCGCTGGAAATCGCCTCTTTCGATGTCAGCTCGAACACAATGCATAGGAGTGAAGAAAAATCTCTGAAGGAGGGTTTATATAGACCGCAGCAAATCCCTGCATTAATGACCAACAATGATGGCCGCAACCGAATCGCCGTAAGTTGGCCTCAGAGCTGACGTGGCCCCACACGATTGGCTCAGGCACTGTCGGGCAGTACATCTCTGACATCAAGCGGCGTGCTTCGGATAAGTGAAACGACGTCCAAATAAGGAAAGGCTCCATCCGAGGCATTACTCCAAGTGTACGTGGCAACAAGTCATAAGCGAACAGTGATTCGAAATCTAAACCGTCGTCACGCGTCCATTGCACAGGAACTCATGGGCGGGAAACCCTGCGAGCATAAGGATTTGAAGTGCAAGAGTTACGACGTGCTCGGAGAAACCGGTAGACGAGGCAATTGATCTTCCGAGTGATTACTCTCCGACACAAGGGTTACGACGTGCTCGGAGGAACTGGTAGATGAGGCGATTGATCTTCCGAATGATTACTCTCTGAGCCCTTAGCAGACCTCGAAGAGTAGGGGGCTTCTGTTATGAAGATGCGAGCCCCTTATTATTCTTAGGCCTGTTTATCAGATCGGATGGATAACTAATAGTTCGGCTCAGACCATTAGAATGGACGATGTTTGACTAAGGCCTACAACCATCAACTGAAATCTTACCTACTAAAAGGTCCGAGCCGATTCCATACTCCGAGGCAGAGGCGGACGCTCCTCAAGCTAAACTTGGAAGCTACTATAAGTGGACATGGCTGATTTCCCTGCCCGCAGATACGCACGATGCGCAGAATGTGGAGCGTGGATCATTGGATTACGCGCAATATCTCCATGATCCGAAAATCTTCTTGATTGAGCGAATCGTGCCATGATTGACGGATCCAGACCATCTTACAGTCAGGTATAAGTACATGAGGACACCATCACTATAGGTACGCGATATCTTGCACTCTCCCCCTACACTTCAACTTAGACCCTGATCCCCCTGACCTAACTTAGGCATCGGAGGGTCCCTCGGCTTATCCAGGGTCTCCTTTGCTCACCCCTTGTGAAGGGCCAGGGTTCATTCGAGGAACATCGCACGGAGTGGAGGGTGGTCCAGATTTCATCATCAACAGGTCCAATAACATAGACTACAAATGATGAACATTAAAGCAACTAGTCTATAATATGATAGTGAACTTGTGCATGGGGTGTTTTAACATCAATACTAGGTAATTATCTAATCATGCATATTTGTAATTAAGCATTCAATCATATACGCATAGTCAAACGATTGTGCAAATAACAAATCCAAACACAAGCATGTATAGTGGTTCGGCTACTTACCTACTCTACTCTCGGCGGACTTACTCAACCATGAGTGTACCAGATTTCACTATCGAAGTTTTTAAATCAGGTTCACTTCTAACCTTTACAGCCTTATACAAGGACTCTAAGATTTAGTCCGTACATAAGATCCAAGGTCCTACACAAGAACCCGAGAATTTAGACCATATGCAAGGGCCAAAGTCCTGCACAAGAACCTAAGATTTAGGCCTTATACAAAGGTCAAGGTCCTACTTAAGAACGTAGGATTTAAACCCTACACAAAAGCCAAGGTTCTACGCAAGAACCTAGTCGAGTTTGAGTTTACAAACTCTTACCCTCAATCCTACATAAGGAAAGAGAGTAAACTTGGACTCCCATAATTGACAACTTACTTGTCAGATTGAGCCTTCTTTTGTAGTGTCTTCTTGAGTTGTTTGATCTTCGCTCTCCCGTGCTTCAATCAGCTTCCCGATGCTCCCCCGATCATGATGTTGTTGCTTCGCCAAGGCTTCAGCTCCAATATTATTCACCTTTCATGTAGTGTTCCTATGTGGTGACCAAGGTGATGGGCAGTTTAGTTGAATCTCCTATAATCAATGGTAAATTAACGTGCCTAGGAGATTCACCTGGACGGGCACTCAAGAGTTTGATAAACACTAGAATTTACCAATATGTATGGTGTTTATATTCTAGAGAGGGCTTGAGATCATGATCTTCTTGAAGAATTACTTGGAATGCTCATTAGATTGAAGAATCACTAAGAAGAGATCATGAATCTCATTGGGATAGAGTTCAGGATGTTTGGTACAACTTGGGATACACTAGAGTCTCTAAAATACCAAAATTCATCATCACTACAAAGATTCAGATCCTATTTTTATAAAGAAAAATTCTCAACGGATCTTTAACGGCTAGTTTTCGATTACACCGAGTGGATATTTGGTCACATGAAATATCTTCGGTCACATCCAATTATGATTCGTTTGGACACTGCTCGACAGTTTTGGTTGTTTTCGTTCGGCCTGAAGGGTGATTTCGGTGGGACCGAACTTGACTTTCGGTGAGACCGAAGGGTGATTTCGATGGGACCGAACTTGACTTTCAATAAGACCAAGTCCAGCCGAAGGTGGGACTAAATTACTCCTTTTTGTTGTTGTCCTGTTTTGGTCAGATTCGGTCGGACTGAAGCACCCTTCTGTCGCACTGAGTCCAACTGAAGGAAATTTCAGCTATAGCCGAATTAGCCAGTTTTCCAGGTCTGAGTTCACCATCTCATTTTGGCCATTTTTGGTGGGACCGAAGGTTGTTGAATTTTTATAATTGTTTCAGCAACTCGAAACCTCTTGAGCCAATATAATAGTACAAGTTTTAGGATCTTATCGTTTATGAGATGATCACTAATGATTTTACTAATTGGGTCCCTAAGATCATTTAAAGATGTGTTGTTTTTTATCTATGGTTAGGGTCATCAACTATTTTTTTATATTCAATGTTCGTTGATGATCCAACTTTGCTTGTATTTTCGGTCTTCACTTTTCAAGAGCTCATCCGACTAAGTGACATAAAGACTCACGTGATTGACAAATAGGGTGCATAAATCAGTGCACTTATAGATGGGGTATGTGTTATATCCATAGTGTTCATCCATTTTGTGAGATTATTTCAGGCATGAAAGATGAGGCAAATCTAAACCTCAAGTGGACGACGGCACATAAAACGGGACAAATAATGCCCACTATTGAAACCTTCATAAAGCCCACTATAATGTTTATTTGCCATCTAACCTGTTGATAAGGTAGATAGAGGGGAAAAGCACAAATATTAACTTGATCCAAAACTTCTGTAGCCTCGGAGAAGTTTTCAATAGTAGGTATTCAATCCCTACTGCTTTTTGTGGTGTGGTCCACTTGAGGTTTGGATCAACCTATTCGTTAAAATGATCTTTAAGAATGGATGAATGGTGTGGATATAACATATACATCATATTAGGCTCACAAAACTTTACCACATCAACACACATGTCACGCAATCCATTTCCTCTAAAATGAGCTGAAAAAATAGATGGATGGAGCGGATAAACAACACGTACATGAAGATGTGTCCTATGGTCATGGGTCCACCCCTGCCTCGCCTGTTATGTGTCCAATCTGAGGGGAGACAACGCAGCTTCTTCTTCTTCTTATTATTATTATAATTATCATGCAGCGCAACTGCGAGCATGACTTCATCCACAGTCCTTCCGTCTTGAAAGCTCATTTTAGATGGACTATAACATAAGAAATGATGGTAATTGACGGTTAAAAACTTCTTGTCAAGCTGGTATCCGTGTGGTCCCTTCATCCAGGTCTTGATGACCTTATCAACAGTTTGGATGGAGAATAAACATTCATGTGCCCCTAGAAAGTTTTCAATGGTTGGTGTTCAATCAGCCTTGTTTCTTATAGTATGGTCTTATTTATTTATTTATTTATTATTTTTATCATGCCTTAAAATAGATGGACTGCATCGATGTAAGGCATATACATCACGGTGGCCCCACAGTCAGGGATCCGCCCACCTTGGTGGATCCGGGGATCAGTGCTTTCAGGGCACACGTGTACGGTATCCGAACCATTCATCAGGTGAGACCCACAACGAACATGTCACAACAGAAGAGCCAGCTGTTCGGCTCACTAGGGCGACATTTGGTTATAATAAGTAACAGCTTTGGTCGGTTTTTCTTCCGTTTTCCTTTACATCTATTTGCGACCCATTCAAGGACTGAACCGGCCATCTTGGGCCATTCAGGGTGGGCCCTGCCTGATTGAATGGTCCAGAATACATACCTATCATTACTGGCAAGTAGGCCATTTAAAACCTATTCAACCTGTTTGGATTTGATATACTAAAAAATATCGTCCGACAAAGGCATAGGCATTCAATTCATGGACTTTTATTTTATTTGGAATTTCAAACTCAAATGGACTTGCTTTACACTTGGAAAAGCGAGGAACTTTAATTAAATGAATGAAATAGGGAGATCTTTGTATTGATTCTTTTTGTTTGTGGCAGGGTCACATAAAGAAAATGACACCCCTTGTCTTTGTTAGGTTAGAAATCACAAGGTCTAGGCTATACTAACCATAGTTAGACTTGGTATTTGAAGGACGCCAATTACCTGTCCTCCCACTCAACAGGAAGTTCCTGCAACCTAAGCTAGGTGGGGCCCACCTAGATGTCCATTAGAGAGCCACTCAATCGAACGGTTAGCGAGTTTACAATAGTACACGAGTCCAAAAATTGAAATGCTTTAGCTGAAACCTTTCTAGAGCCCACCATGATGTTTATATGCCACTCCGATTGGTTAGCGAGCTTACAATAGTACACGAGTCCAAAAATGGAAATGCTTTAGCTGAAACCTTTCTAGAGCCCACCCTGATGTTTATATGCCACTCAAAACCGTTCATCAGTAGAGCTGAGCATGGGACGAGTCAACTTGGTAGACTCGACTCGTTCAAACTTGACCCGACCCTAACTGAGTGGATGAGTCGATCCAAACCGAGTAGATTTCGCCAAACATAATTCGAACTGAGTCATGTCTGAGTCACCCATTAACTCGACTCGACTCAAAATCAGACTCGTTTAGACTTGACTGGATCTGAAATTCGACCTGACTTGGGTTTGTGTGTGTGTATGTGTGTGTGTGTGTGTGTGTGTGTGTGTGTGTGTGTGTGTATATATATATATATATATAATCTATTTATTTAACCTACTCTACCTGCCACACGCCCGCACCCGACCTGATCTCTCTCCCTCCTTCCCTCCCTCCCTCCTCTCAACCACCCACCACTACTAGCCAGCAGGCTACTCTCTCTCTCTCTCTCTCTCTCTCTCTCTCTCTCCTCTCTCCTCTCTCTCTCTCTCTCTCTCTCTCTCTCTCTCTCTCTCTCTCTCCCAACAGTCATTTGTCATGACTCAGGTAGCACCTCATCCAAATGGACCTCGCCCACCCGACCACCCGGCTCTGCCTCTAATCAAAGTAATTTACTAATTTTTATAGTTTTTCATTTATTAATTTCTAATTGGGGGTTGTGAAATTGGGTACCAATAGGGTTGAAATTGGGTGCAACCAGGCTGGCTTTGGTGTGCGTCAGTGTTAGCTTGGGTGCAGCTAGGCTAGGTGTGAACTATGTGGTGCATCTGAGCTGGCTTGGATGCAGTCGGGCTGGATGTGGAGTGTCCGGGATGGCAACCGAGCTGGTTGTGGTGCATTCGAGCTGGCTAGGGCTGAGCTATTTCTAAACCCTAAACTTAAACCTAAACTTAAACCATAAACCCTAAACCCAAACACTAAACCTTAAACCCTAAATCCTAAATCCTAATCCCTAAACCCTAAACCCTAAACTTAATATCTAAACCCTAAACCTAAACTTAAACCCTTAACATTAAACCTAATCCCTAAACCTTAAATCGAAACCATAAACCTAATCCCTAAACCCTAAACATAATCCCTAAGCCCTAAACTCTAAACGCTATACCCTAAACCTAAAACCTAAAAGCTAAACCCTAAATCATATGTGTTTTATTTTTTTGAATTAAACAATGACTGGTTTATTTTTGTGAATTATGGATTACATTGCTTATTGATTAGCTTATTATTATGCATTAGATAGTTAGCCTAATGTAGTTTATTTTTATGAATTAGACAATTATTACCCATTTGAGGATTTGTATGTGGCCAAAAATAAATATAGTGTGTTTTTGGTGGCATAGAAATCATTCAAATTATCTTAATTTGAACATATCAAGGTTAAATAGATAGTATGCTTTCATATAACCTATTTAAATGCTCATGCTTTGTTGAGGGTCCATTTATATCTTTGTTTTAAGAACACGCTGCTTAATGACCTATTTTACTCATGTTTGTGTTGCAAGGTGAATTTGAAAGCTTGGATTGGAAAAGGTGCTAAAAACATGGATTTGACGCTCAAAGATCACGAAAGCAAATAATAGATCTTAGGAAACAAAGATTGAAGATTTCAAGGTCTCAAGATTCAAGAAAACTAAGTGGAGAAGGAATGAAGACGAAAGAACAAGTGTAGAATACACATTAACTGTGTCATCGAGCATAGTTCGATGACATCGAGGACACATTCGATGACATCAAACATAGGTCGATGACATCGAGGACACATTCGATGACATTAAACATAGGTCGATGACATCGAATTTATGAAGGAAAATCGAGTTGGTCGCTGGACAAATTGAAGACGTTTTTCGATGACTCGAGAACTTGTTCAATGACTCGAAGCGTTGCTCGATGACATCAAAGACCTGCTCGATGACATTGAATTTTCTATGGAATTTCGGAAAAAACTCGTTGGATATATTGGGTACCATTTTCGATTAATTGAAGCACTCCTCAATGACATCGAAGATCTACTTGATGACATCGAAGGTCTCTTCGATGACATCAAATTTATTAAAGAAATTAGAATAACTCTCTGGACTATTTTGGACACATTATTGATTCCTTAAACAATGCTTGAAGACATCGAAGGCCTCTTCGATGACATCAAAGTTAGGCTCGATGACATAGAAGGTTACTGAGTCCGGATGAAGCTACAAAAGCATAGAAAAAGCACATATAAAAGACACATTCGATGACATCGAAGCCTGTTCGATGAAAGTGCATAAATTTGAGGCAGTTTTTGAATTTTTCCAAAGAGGTGCGAAAGGAGGTGTTACACAAATATAAATAGGAGTCCCCAGGGCATCCCTAGGGATTTATTAATCAATCTAGGGTTTGGAGGAGTGAAGCACAAGGGCGGAGAGCCGTCGCCAAGTATTTTTCTTATTTCTTCTTTAGTTTTTCATGCTTTCTTTTAGAGTTTTAGATCCAATCATGTCTATGGTTGGCTAAACCTCTTAACTAGTGCTAAGAGGTGAAGCTTATAGCGTGATGGGATGTTTTCTGTTCTTTTGATTCATGTTTATGTTGAACTTTCTTTGATTCTAGTTTGATATTTAAGAAATACTTTCAGTTTTTAATGGTTTATTGTGACTTAAATTACAGTAGATCTGCGATATCTTTGAGTATCTATTTTTATGTATTGAGATTGTGAAATTAGAAAATCCTGTTGTTCACCATCGTCCCTTGGGCATGGTTGGATGATGGAATCCCTTCTAATCTTCATGATTCTCTTATGTTTGGTTATGAGATTGGTATATCATATTGTAAGCCATTGTCTCCTGGTCATGGTTTTGTGATGGAATCACTTCCAGTTCTCACAACTCTCATCCATTGAGAATTAGGTCAAACGAAGTTCAGATTTGGTTTTACTGGGATATCTTTCAACTGGATAAGATAAGACACTGATTCTAGTTGTGTCCTTAAATCAAGCATAGATCTCCATGATCTCTACAAGTGAATCCTTGGAAACCCTAGGTCCCACCTTTGAATTTACAAGTTTTAGTTAAATAATTCACAATTACTCTCTCTACACTTCCATATTTAGGTTTACATCTTCTTCTAGTTCTACTTCTAGTTGATTTCAGAATACTCATGAGATTATTCCCTGTGGATTCGACCTCGGTCTCACCGAGATTATTATTGTATCGCGACCCTACACTTGAGGTTGTGATCATGCTTGTTCTATGATTCATCTCCACATTTCTCTTTGTATATGTTTCTTCCTTTTTATTTCTCATGTCAAATATTTTCACATTGCTTAGATATTTGACATGGAAATGAAATGGAAGATCAACTTATCTGGAGAGATATGGGGAGATGCTTCCAGAATTTTAACGCAGGCGTTTAAATGTGAATATGAAAGTATTACAATCTATCCAACCTTGGTTGAGTGACTAATTTAGGGTTTAGTATATACTTTGAAGGTATTGTAGCACTAGTTAATCAAACCCAAGGGTTGACAACCCTAGGTATAGGGCTGCGATGTAGTAATAACTTGATGAGACCAAGGTTGAATCCTGAGGGAATGGGGAACACAGTTTAGACGAATCTAAATCTAATGAGTTGGTCTGTGTTTTTAATTTAGTGAGATAAAAAAGGTTTTAAAACAATAACTAAATAAAAAACTAACGATCCAAGAATCCACCTATAACAATTACAATATTCGATTTACTTATTCAATGTATATCTCAATTGGAATCAAAATCTTATCATATCCAATTAGAAGATAATTTGGTTAAACCATTATAAACATCAATAAGAATATGAATTCAATTGATTGATTCTCTCATGAAACACTTGGACATCAATCGTATGGAATCAAAAGCGTCAAATGCACCCAAAGGCAATATTAGATCAATTAATTATACAGATTGATTTATTCTCCAATTCAGGCTAAACAATTGTTAAATCAAATCATTCATTGTATCTAGAGTGCATAACAAATCCAGAAATAAATAACTCAAAGACTTAAAGTAAATTCAAATCTATTCAATCTGCTATCATCATTCAAAATAATATTATTGAATCAAATAAACTAAATACTAGGCTACAAGCTTCATCCCTTACTCTTAGCTAGGATATTAGCCTGACATGGCTAACATCTTAGAAAAGAAAAGAAAAAAAAAAAAAAAAAAAAAAAAAAAAAGCTAGGATATTAGCCTGACATGGCTAACATCTTAGAAAAAAAAAAGAAAAAAAAAAAGAAAAAAAAAAAAAAGAAAAAAAAAAAAAAGCTAGAAAAAAAAAAAACTAAAATTGAGGGAAAGAAGAAGGACAACTCTGTGGAAGCTCCGCTACCCCTAGGTCTTTCTCCCTTTAAATATGAAGAATCCATACATACTTGGAACCCACTTCAATTTCTACACTTTTTTTATGCTTTGGTTGTAGCCGACAATAGCCTTTGTTCACATTGAACATGTCTTCGGTCGCACCAAATTAATGCTCGATTGCAGCCGAATTTCTCCAATATTTGTCTGAAGTCTCTATCTCTCTTAGGTATCACCGAAGTCTCCTTTGGTGACACCGAACCCAGCTTTGATCAGATCGAATGTCGAGCTGAATTAAATCTGAAAGTCACTGCTTCTAGATGGACTGTTTTGTTCACTTTTGGTAGGACCGAATAGTCTGTTTCTTCTATTGTTGGACTTTGTGATTTCGCTAGTCTTTTATCTCTCCTTTACACTTGGTTTTCTTGGGTCTTTGGCATATGAATTCTTAATTAAGGACTTTCTAATTTCCAATTCCTTATTATCTTCTTTTGAACTCTAATTTCATCCTTTTAAGAACATCTTCATCTTTAAGTCTAAAATCACATCTCATGATTAAAATATATAAATTATATCGAATTAATACTTAAATACCAAGAAAGCTAATATAATTGAGATGATAAATATGCAATGTTTAAGTGTTATCACACCCCTAACCATCATTTTGCTTGTCATGAGAAAAACATGCGAAAGATATTTCGAAACTAACTGAACAATTTCCTATCAATTCAAGTAGTTTTAAACCATCGAAATTATGGAAATCTAAAATACATTAATGTAAATCAGTACTTTAACTTCACTCTAGCACTTGGTAAATATCCTAATTAAGTTTAAAGTATTAATCCTATAATTAGACAAATTATAAACATTGAGTTCCATGGTTGCATAATGAAGTTTAGACTTAACACAAGCAAAGGTTCAATTATCTATTTTTATGATAACAATGATAATATATAAAAAATACTTAAGATAACCAACCAAAACTTGTCTTATAGTTCGACAATGTACTCATCCAGCTTTTGATTTTTTTGCATCGATGGCTTCACAGTAGTTTTATTTTCTCTTCTGTTATTTTTCACAACAGTCCTTTCACGGAACTTCAATAGGTAACCCTTTTCAACGGAAACTATTTTTTTGGCTAGGTATTACTCTTCTTTCTTTTCAATTTTCTCATGATGGACAAATTCCCCAGGTTTAGTTCTTATTACTCTCAATAATCATCAAGTTATCAATTCAATATCAAACTTTAACTTTAATGTGTAAGCTAGATGTGACATGTGAAGTAGCTAGATGTGACATGTAAAAGTACATGACTCAATCAATGTTTAAAAACTTCTAATTAAAGATTAATAACTTCAAACTTAAATTTTAATCTATCAAATATTATAATTTTGGCTTTAAATCCTCAACATTAATTTTCTTATCATTCCAATCTCTAGATTATTTTCAAAATCACTCAAATTCACAAAAAATTTTTAAAAAGAATTTATAACTCAAAACTTTAAAAATTCAGCACAAATATGAGGAATTTCCAAAGGAAACCTACCCCCCAACCTAAATTCTAAATTGTCATCAATGTATAAACATATGCAATAAGAGAAACTTGAGAACAATGAAAATAAAGAGTACATGAAAGGCACTTGGAAAGCAATAGAAAGATAACTATATGTGAACTTCCTCTTAGTTGGTGTTTCAACAAATAAACTAGACTAAGTAAAATAATCCTAAGAAAATAAATAAATTCTTAATCCTAAACTATCAATCATCTAGAGGTTTCAATTCTTCCTCTAGCAAGTTTCTCATCAAATTTCTCATCAATCTTTTTAACAAGATCATCCATAAACCCACTTTATAGTAAGTTTGGATGCCCTGGACCATGATCGTCCAGAGAAATCTGCACATCTCATCAAAAATTTCTTTTTTATTGTTGTGAGGTGTCTAAAGAATATATGATCACCTGTGGCAGAATTTTTTAAATATTATTGGACCATGGTGAATAAGCGACTACAAATAGTTAAATTGGTGGAAAGAGGTTTTTCATACTTCCGTTTTAATCCTAACTCCTCCACCTTAAATGGTAACGTTCAAAATTAGTGGAAAGAGGTTTTTTAGAACAATTTTCTTCCAAGTTAGTGTCAAGTACCAAGACACAATCCCGCAAGGCATTCACTATGTCTCTAATCATAAGATCATTTGAATATGCAAAGTGTGTCAAACATACTTCTAGAGGTTTGGAAATTTCAGTAAGAAGAGGCTCATCATCTTCAAATATTTCAATAAAGTTCACTTCATGGATCACATCCTCATCCTCTTGTGGTTTGTGTAGATTAAACATGTTCCGCTTCAAGGTATATTCCCAAAGGATATTTTCATGATCCTGTTCCAACAATTGATTATGGCATTAGCAGTAGCTATGAATGATTGGCCTAGAATGATTAGAATTTGAGTGCTCGCATTTATAACCAAGTGTGTATCTAAGACAATAAAGTCTATCGGATAGTATAACATATCCACTTGGACCAATACATCTTCTACCACTCCTCTCAATATTATAGTCAAGCGGTCAACCAATTGTAACATTGTCTTAGTAGGTTTCAACTCACCAAGGCCCAGTTTCTCATATACTGAGTATGGTATTAGATTAACACTTGCCCCAAGGTTTAAAAGTGTTTCATTGACATGAAAGTTTTCTATTACACATGAGATCGTAGGACTTTCGGGTTCCTTGTATTTTGGGGGAGTGTTTTGATTTATGATGGCACTCACTTGTTTCATCAAGAAGGCTTTCTTATGCACGTTTAGCTTATACTTTACCGCATACAGATCCTTTAACAATTTTGCGTAAAATGGGAACCGTCTAATTACATCCAACAAGGGGATGTTGATCTTGAGTTGTTGGAATACCTCTAAAATATTCTAATTTTCACTTGGCCATTTTGATGAGGTGAGATGTTGGGGAAGTGGGGCGACATGTTTGTATTCCTGCATTGGCTCTATGTAACACCCCGTACTTTCCAGTACTCGAGTGTTACTGTGTAACCGAATTTAGAAATAAATACAAGCCTAGTTTAAATGAACCTTCACGTTCATTCTAGCCTAAATCCAACCCTTGAAAATAGTCCCAATCCATTTGATTGCAGATCACACCTAAATAATTCTTAGAGCTTCTAAGACTATTACTAACTAAGATGAGTCAAATTCAACCGTCGAATTATTTGAATCATTAGGATGTCAGGGGTTGATAAGTGGACACTCACTTGGTGTGGCTCACCTAACTGTCAAATTAGTTGGAGAATGAGGCATATAACTCGAAGTGGTTGACTCACCTGGAGGAATACTTCCCATTAGAGGTGGGCCCTGCAATTTCAATTTATAATAATAATAAATAAATAAATAACGATGTGTATAGGTGGTAACAAGGCTAATAATAATAATAATAGAAAATCATGAGCCAGATAGTCCTAATAACCTATTGAACGGGACCCACAATAGTAAACACGTGCATATGTGAAAATAATAATAATAATAATAATAATAAAGTGAAACAAATAATGGTAATTATAATAGTAATAAAATTTATATTATAAGTAGTACTTGGGTTAGTGACATGTTATGAAGGTCTTGAACGTACACGTGACCCATTAACACCCTTTTAACCGTTGACGTTCAATTTCGGGAGGATCCGACCCTTAGATCGACGGGAATCCCCAAGTAGGGCCCTAAACTAGGATGTATGGCCCACCCAAAACCTTAGATCTGTCCCGTCTTTGGTAAAATGCTATTACAAGGCCTCCAAGGAGAATGGGTGGTGTGGATTTCACCTTAATGCCACTGTGGACCCCATTCCAAGTGAATGTGCATAGAGTGAACATGCACACACGGTGCACTGGACTAAGGGACTCGGTCAAACTGACTTTGACCGAGGATTTCCAAAAGAAGGAAATTCTTACTCCTTTTCCATCCCGCGCTCGGTGCGTTTTGAACGGACGGACGTCCGATCTTCTAATCAAGATGGGGCCCACCATTAAGACCAGTTTGGGTGATCGGAACCGTTCATCTTATCGGGAATCAAGATTTGAACAAACCCTAATTGGTCTTACTTGCTGGAGTGCACCTACACGCACATGAGAACCGGCACAAGCAAGACCTGGAAGCACACCACATTTTCGAAAATGGAAACTGTCCTCATTGCTAGGTTGACGATCTGCGTGAGGCCGAATTCGCCCATCCTAGTCGTCCATCTAGTGAAGCATCTAAGCCATCCATTTGCTTAGGGCTTTTCAAACAAAACTAGGGCTGGTTTCGGTTCCTTCCCACGGTTTTGAGAAAACCAAGCAGTAGGATTCGATCCAGGACCGTCCATTCCTTATCTAACGATTCTAAAGGAGTTTAGGGCATGATAAAAGGCAGCAAGATCTAATAGCAACGGGCCTTTCTTTTGTTATTGCAGCCGCCTGAGAAAAATCCATTATTTCCTTCCGAGCTCAAACCCACCATGAAAATAGCAATGGTGCTCCATTCTCTTGCTTTTGCAAGCTTCAAATGCTTGTCTGCACCGCGTAGAGTCTTCGTTTGGAGAGAAAATAGCAATGGTGCTCCATTAATGGCCGGCTTTCTTCCTCGTTCCAATTACACCAACCCGACTCAGTTGGGTCATGGTTGAAGTGGGTTTCATTGAGTCCAAATGTTGGATATGAGTGAGAAGGAGAGAGAGAGAGAGAGAGAGAGAGAGAGAGAGAGGAAAAAAAGAACATGAGAGAAAAGAGAGTGGGATGTGGCTGTGATGTTACACCGAGCCTGGCCTGGTGACTGCTGGATCTGGACTGAGTCCAGACCGAGTGGGGTGCGTCTGGTCCCATCCAGACACCTTCTGGACCTGGTTTCATGCTGGGATTCCAGCAAAGGAGAGAAGAAGATGAAGAAAGAAAGAGAAATGGAGGGTTGGTGCGTCGTTGCACCACTTGAACCAAGTTCTGTCCAAGTTGGGTGTGGCTCTGGTCCATTCCAGACCTTGTGAAAGGCCATGGAGAGAAGATGAAGAATGAGGGAAAGAAAGAGAGAAAGGAAGATGAGAGAGAGAGAGGGGGGAGATCGAGTTAACTCGAGTTTAAACCAAGTCAACTCACCGAGTCAGCCTGTTGGCCCGTTGGCTGGGTTGATCCCAAGGGCTACTGGACCTCTCTACATAAGAGGAAGAAAGAGAGAGTGGGAGGAGAGATAGTGAAGGAGAGAGAGTAAGGTGCATGGGTGTGCTTGGGCCGAGCCAACTCGACTCGAACCGAGTCGACAAGGTGAGAATCTTAATTTCCTTTCACCAATCAGATTCGTCATTAGTTACTTTGTTATTAATAATATCGTTATTATTTTCTAGTTGTTGTAACGATTAATGCTATTGACTAGAAATTATAATTAATATTACGATGTATTAATTAGTGTTATGGTAACTATTATCATCAATTATAATTCTATTATTAATTATCATCATCATTAGCATTACTATAATTATTGTAATTATTAAAATGGTTAACCATTAGTAGGTTAATTTTACTAGTATTAGTTATTATAGATACTTGATATTAACAATTATCATTATTAATGTTATTCTTATTTTGTCATTTGTAGGATGTTGATGATAAGATTAGTGTTGTTAATAGACAATTATTAATTATCTTTACCTCATTCTAATATTATTATAAATTGAATTATATGAGTTAGGTTTCAAACCCTAAACCAAAGTCTAAGATTTAATTATAAAACCCTAAACCTAAGTAATCCAAACCCTAGGCTAAGACCTTAATCATGAATAGCGTATAAAGCTTGGATTTAACTGTATAACTTTACAATTCATGGTAGGATTTGATTCTATGGGCACACGTGCTTCCTAGCAGCATTAGTTGACAATTCGGCACATCAGGTGATGATTTCTTCCCCTTGAGCTTTCCATTTTCCTATTATCATGAGTGATAGTTTCCATTTTAATTTTAATTGATAATTAATATCTTCACTTTGTAATCACATGTGTTAATTGTTGGAATTGGATTGCTAGATTACATGCTTAATATTTATCTTGCACATCTTCCTATGCGTATGGATTACTTGTGGATTGCTTATGGAACATAGACTGGTACATCAGTGGGAAACCCCTACTTATAAATGTACACCCATGCTTAGGATGTAACTCGATTGAATGTGATTGTAATGGACCTACGACTTAGTGGTTATTGAATGGTGGCTTGAATTAAATATTGATGTGGGCCTACCATCTGGGGGTTGCTGTGTCTAAGTAGTTTTCAAGGATGTCTTTTATCGCATGGTTTTGATATCGATCCTATGTGGCTTAGTTTTGATATTCGCCCGAGTTGGTTTTGTTTTAGTATTTTCCCTATATGGGTTCGATGTATTATTTCTATACAACCATGCGATGGTAAGACCCACATACTGAAACATGTGCAACGTCTCAGAAAAATCCGTACAAAGACCCGAGTACCACCTCAGGCAGAAATCCCTAAGGACCGTATTCTGTGGAAATTAGACGAAAATTAATTAAGTACTAAACTAAATTAATCGGTGGATTAGCTTGAACCACTATTTATACAAACAACAAGACCTAAAACTATAAAATCACTAACTCAACATTACTTAAAAACTTAGGAGAAATCTCAAAAGCTGGTTGCTCTCGGGAGCACATTGAAACTCCGTATCGGACCTGGACTACGCGTCGAAAGTCCGATGACCGCAAAAATATAGGGTTATGACCGCCTTGTTGGGCTTGACAACCATCGTGGGAATTGAACCCAAATAGTATCTAGAAACGGACAACTTGAGCCTTGAGCGAAGTGTGTGAGAAACACAAATATCCTTAGAAAATGTATTGAAACTTAAGTAAATTGGGTCATTGGCTTGCGGGCGAAATTAAAGATTTTAAATTGTCAGTTTTTGGTCAAACTTCACCCATGGATTAGGGAAATTTCCTTACACATATTTGTATACTTGTGGCCCTGATCGAGTGACAACGACCGTTGATCTGATACATGTCCATCACAGTTGATCGGCCTATCTAAACGCGCTGAAATCGTATCCTGGCATAGATCTATTCTTAGGGAACTTACTCTGTGACATAGATAGGTAATGGACCTCCCAATGGGCCCCATTCGTCAGAAAAAGATACCTTTTGGCTATAACCCAAGTATGTCATGGGCCTTGGGCCATTGACCTCAGTTCTGGGCCTATATAATGCCCTTAAACCACACCATTCCCATTCCATACGAATTCTCAAACCCTAAGAGAGAGAAGAAAGAAAAGAGGAGAAAAGAGTGAGGAGAAGAGAGAGGTTTGGGAGATCGTTGCCGGGATTCACTTCCACTACTCCACGAGCTGATTCGCCTTTCCACATACTACACGACTCATTTCAACTACAATTTGGGTAAGAAATCCTAACCCTAATCTTGATTTAGGAATCCAAATCGAGTAACCGACGAAATAACTAACCTATTTCAATGTTTAGGTAACCGTTGTTCTGTATACGGGGATGTAGGATTCGAACCAAGTTCGAAATGAGCAATCCGATGAAAGGTGCGGCCTATAAACGTTTAAGTTATGGTTTTCAAGGCTTTCAATGTCAGCAATGATTTATGTCTGACTTGATTGCTGCCATATGCCCTTAGATACAACGTTTTCTATATATTATACATGTGTGAATTATGTTGAATTCAATATGCATTCCATGTGTTTGTTGAAATGATTGAATGAATATGAATCACAATTTGTGTTCGTCATGACTGTAAATGTAGGATTCATGTTTGTCATAGGTATTACGATCACTTTGTGTAAGGATTTGCTATAATATATGTTGTTACTAATTTAGTCTATGTATATAGTAAGGTGTATGCTAAGTGTTTGATAAAATGTTTGAATGAGAAATTGTTGGTGAATCATAGTTTATAAGGGTATTGAGATAGGATTCTCGATTACCTTATATCCACATGTATGTTTCCTTCATGAAATCTTAATTTTAGTCTACACGATTCATGGATGAAATGCAACGTGTGGTAACATGTTCAATATGTTAGATGAAATGTTTAAATGAGGTATTGCTTTGAATTGCTTATCAAATGCACACATGATTATCACATGTATTTACTTACTACATTTGAGTGAGATTGGGACTACAACGCAGTCCAGGCAATCGGTAAGAATTTCCGTTTGAGTGGCGGAATTAGTCTTACCACATTTGATATATTCAATGAATCCGAGTCGTACGAAGATTGTCGACAGTGGTCAGGCCATGTGGAGTGCTTATGCGCTCTATGTCGATTAATTCAGCGTGCTCTCGTACCAATCGAACTTGTCTAATAAACCGATTGGCCTATTGTGTGTTTACCATGTATGGACATCCCTTCTTGAATCTAAGGTACCACTTACCAATGTAACAACCTGTTTCAATCATGGTAACACGATCTGCTAAGACTCATGAGCCGACATGGTGGTATGGGACACCGTGGTCGAGCTGTCGGCTTACGTTTGGGTGACGAGCCTCCCCGTAATGACCAGTGAGCAACCCAAACTCGTGGGCCAAATATGGTGGTATGGGACACTGTATTCAAGCTATTGGCCTATGTTTAGGTGACGAGCCTCCCCGTAATGACCTCGAGTATAAACACTTGAATTTTTCTATCCACTACTTTCATTAGGGGTGATGCCCTGCAACTTGCTTATCGTATGTGATTAACTAGGATTGATAACCCTAGTGGATCCCCGCTAGGGTTAATGATATAAAGGAAGGTACCTTAGCTTTTCAAATCTGTTGTGTGAATAAGCCTAATTAAGTACTCGGCTAACACGACCATTCACCGCATTGCATGTGCTTTGACGAGGAAATGCACGTTTAGGGAGTTTGCCATGCGAGAATGGTTGATGAAGTCACTTGAGGGAGCTTTGTGAGAGGGCATGCATTATTACTGCACATCATCCTTGCATTAACAAGAGTAGCTAGGAAGTGATTGTTGTATTACTTTATTATTACTGCTTGATTAAATTGATAACATGTTAACCTTTGCCTTATAATACCACTGAGTTGATCACTCACTCCCACTTTGGGACGGTGTTTTAAAACACCAACCAGACTCTGTTGTAGATGCAAGTGATGACAGAGTCTATACATCTGAGATGGACTTCTTTGACGAGGAGGAGTTCTCCTATAATACAGCTATCGGGCGAGTGTATGTAGACCATGTACTGATCGACGGGATTATAGAGATTATATGAATTAGTCGGACATTCACATTTTGACATTTTGTATATTTTGAAACAAAACATGTATATATTTAGCCCTGTAACACACTCATACTCTGGAGGTCGTGAAACACGTATATACTTTATATATTTATCTCAATCTTCCGCTTGCTTAATTACATTAAATCTGGAGTATGATATGCTGATTTGGTATAATTCCTCTCATGTTTAATGCACTAATATGGACAACATGTAAACATCATTATCTATATTGCATAAGTGATGCGTTGGATCTCGGGAGTTGAGCTTTGTTCGACCCTCGAAATTCGGGGCGTTACAAGTTGGTATCAAAGCATGATTTGGATTAATCTGGACCTGGGTTATGGTAACACGATGCACAATGATGGACTTTGACTTAAGAGGGGGCGATAAAATGTAGAAATGATCGTAGGATCCCACATTTTCACCAACTAGAGAGATTGACCATTGTAATGTTGCCCATTAGCGTATAAGACCATGTGAAATGATCTTTGTTCCTTTTTAGGCCATCAATCGAAGGGTTTGGTTGAAAATTCAGCGAATCCCGAATTTGAAACAAATCAAAAGGCGCGAATACACGTGAGTTAGGCCCAGAAAACAACTCACGCGGGTGTAGGGTCCCATAGCCCAATTTTCGGTGGGACCCAGGGGGTCCCCCGCACTTATTCGGCGACCCAGGTGGGGGTGGCCACCGCCCTAGGGCGGAGGCACCGCCAGTAGCCCAGGGGGGTCGCTGTGGGCCCATGGTTCCAGCCGTCCACTGCCCTCCACACATGGATGTGGGCCCTGTCCACGTGTGGGGCCACTTCGTTTAACCCCCCTTTGCTCCCCTTTGTTCATTTCACCCCTCTCCTAACCTCTAAACCCGTCCAAAATCACATTTTCTCTCTTAAATCTCCCTTCCATACACAAAGGTTCTTCTTCTTCTACATTTCACACCCATCTCCACCATTTTCCTCAAACCCACCTCTTACAATTCTCTACCTTCCTTATTTCTACCTATTTGAGCACAAATCCTACACCTTTGTAACTCATATCTCTCAAACTTTCCAAATCCACCTCATTCTCAAGCTTTCCCAATTCCATGGCTCTCTTTGAGCTTGTCACTGCCATCTTTTCTATTTATACGCTTCTTTCCCTTATGGGAAAGAGAAGAGCGGCACCGGATAAGGCCGAGTCGAGCCGTCCAACCCTCTCAAGGAAGTAAACAAGCGTCGTGGCTACTACAAGTGCCAAGCGAGAGCGAAGAACGTAACGGGATCTCGATCCCCAAATCCCGCTCGAGAGATCTCTACCGGCGGGCACCGGTCTTGGTAAGTTTCGTAACCGTAAAGTTGTATTTGAAGCACACATCGATGTAATGCTATTTGGGCTGTATCCAGTGATGGACCTCCTGTTGGAGTCCGGGTGGGGTCCCATATTTGAAGGCAAGTCTCATGCAAGTGAAGACACTATCCGAGCCTTCTATGCCTATATACGGAACCTACTACTTGAGCAGCTTCAGTTTACAATTCCCTTGGGGAGGCAGGATGCCATAGTCGATGTAAATGTGATGGCTCAAATTATGGGAATCAAACACAGTGTGGTACATGCTAGTGAATCTCGTCTCACTAGTGTGTAAGAGAGAGATCGCCACACATGATTTCTTTGTGACCGACTAGCTCATTGGAGGCGAGGTAATAGCCTCCCATTGACCAAGATGACGACAGACTTCTGCCTACTTCACCACATATGCACGTACAACGTGTATCCTAGGTGGAGCGACTATACAGAATGCACTCGTTTGATAGTGGACTTTCTGTACAGGGCTGGACAGGGAGATAAGCTGTGTCTGCCTACTTTCGCCCTGTCACAGGTAATCAGGACTATACGCTCTACTAGGGGAGATGTCTCACTCCCATTTGGTCGACTTATCTGCAAGATTGCTCGTAATTTCTGTTTTAGACTTAACATGGATGAGCTTGCGCCGATCCACTTCATTAATGATACTACGCTCAACAATATGGGGATCGGCCCTAGACAACATCAAGCCCGACTTGATGAGTATGGGGATGAAATTGAAGATGAAAGTGAAGAGGAAGATGAAAGTGAAGATGAGGAAGAAATAGAGGAGGAAGGTAGTGGGGAGGAAGAAGGAATTGAGGATGAGGAAGGCAGTAATGAAGAGGGAAGTGAGGAGGAGGAACAGAAGAAGAAGGGGAGGCCCAAGATTCAGATGGGGGCCCTCCTACTGCTACACCTGACGACCACCATGATCAGGCTACCTTAGAAGCCCGCATGGCCAAGATTGAAGAGAACTAGGCAGCTCTGAGACAAGAGGTCAAGGAGAATTAGGCCTATCAACATAAATTCAAGAGGATGTCTCGCACTCTGAAGACCCTCCTATGCTGTATGCAGGATAAGGGTGCGCCTCCACCTTCACTAGAGTCAGAGGACTAGTTATGTGTTGTAGTCATCTTTTGGTTTTCCTTGTTTCTTGCTTATCTTTGTAATAGCCATGGTAGGCTTACTTATATGTTAAAGTTGTTAGTGTTAAAACTTTTACTAGATTAGCTCACATGCATCTTTTGTCATGATTCATGTAATACTACATCTCATGTATTGTGATAATTTTTGGTTAAATGAAATGCATGAAGCTTCTTTTGAATTAGAATGTGTAGAATGTTTGGAAAATTGAGTAATATTTCTAAATCTCACACATGTTGCGCCCTATGTTGTATATAGGGAATGCCTCCTAAAAATACTTGAAACATAGCACTTCTCGCACTTGAAAGATCGATTGACGGGGCACCTCCCCTGAACATAGCCATATGGACCCCAGTTTGGGCCCGGATATTGAGACCATGCCGGATTCACAGCCGGCCACTAGCCCCACCAATGGGCTAATACCTTGTGCACCAATGATTCCAGAACAGAACCGTATGTCTATGTCGACGCCACACATGCCTCAGGCAGCTCCTCCCCCTGATAGGTTGTAACAGATGATGCTCCTAATGTAGCAACAATAGTAAGTTTGGGCCACTATTGCGGGGGCCATTGCCCAAAACATGAATATGGTCCCGCCTGCACCACCTGTGCAGCCTGCAGGAAATATGAATACAAGCAGTCTATTTGAACGCTTCCAACGCTTCTGTCCTCCTACCTTTGGGGGTACTCACCGACCTGAGGAGGCAGAGTATTGGTTGGATCGTATATCCAAAATGTTAAAGCTGTGCACTGTACTGAGGCAGAGCAAGTGGAGCTTATGACCTATGAGAAGGAGGCCAGTCTCTGGTGGGACATCATCCTACGAACCGTTCCCTCAAGATACGTGTGGATGTGGGATGCATTTGAAACACGCTTTCATGAAAAGTATTTCCCCCTCATCGTAATGAAAAGGAGGGTGAATTTCTCCACCTCTGTCAGGGAGGAATGACCATGGCTGAGTATGAGAACTGCTTCATGGAGCTAGCCAGATATGCTCCTTTGATCCTAGCAGACGAGCCGATGAGAATGCGGTGATTTTCTGAGGGTCTGCAGCCCGATATCCGTACGAAAATGTGTTGCGCTAGCATTCCCAACTATGCTGAGCTAGTGAACATGTCCTGCGAGCTGAACAGGATGGAGACAGATTGTCTCGGACAAGTATGCACATGGGCCCGAGGCCTCGTCCTGAATTGCTGAATCGACTGTTCCTCAGCAAGAGGCCACATGCAGATTCGCCTCCCAGGCTTATGGCTCCACCGACCCAGTAGAGGCGATCAGACTTTTGGTGCACCTACTGTAAGAAGATGGGCCACACAGACACTTATTGTTTTAATAATATGAGGGACAACGGCTTTATGCCCTGTCAGAAGATCAACCGCCAGCTGCCACAAGCTATTTCGACTCGACCTCTACGAGCAGCACCTCCAGCACAACCTTTTTACAGACCAACCGTACCTCAAAATAGGCTGCCTCAATGACCTATGGCGGCGCAACCTAATCATTCTCAACAAGCGCATGTACATGCCCTTGCAGTTGAAGCATCTGAGTCAACAACTACAGTGCCTTTAGCCTTTGAAGTCACTGCCCACATTCAAGGTACACCTTTATTTCTATTGGTAGACACCGGGTTCACTATTTCGATAATATCGTGCTCTAAGTCAAGCGATTAGGGTTGAGCACTACCCCTATGGTTAGGGTGAGAATCCTTACCGCGACAGGGACTTTCTCCGATGCTACCAAGCTTTGTAAAGATTGCCTGATAGACTTAGGGAGCAGAATAGTGCGCATTGACCTAATTGTCACCCCGATACACCATTACAACATCATCATCGGCATGGATTGGCTCACCAAAATAAAGGCAGAGATCGACTGTGATACCAGATTAGTGACAGCTTGTGGACCTGAGGGCACGACCTTTACTTTCCCAGTTCAGGTCAGTTAGCCCTACCTTATAAGTTGTTATACTTCCTTATTGGAGAATGTTGATGGTCCAACACTTGGGGACACGCCTATAGTCCAAGATTTCATAGACGTGTTCAGAACGATACCTGGAATACCTCCTCGGCGCGAGATCGACTTTACTATCGACCTTGTGCCTGGTGCGACACCCATTTCCTTACCAACATACCGCATGCCTCCATGTGAAATGGAGGAATTGAGGAGACAGATAGATAATCTGGTGGAATCACGCTTCATACGGCCTAACGTATCTCCTTGGGGAGCACCTGTGTTGTTTGTAAAGAAGAAGGACGGATCGCTACGGTTGTGTATTGATTATTACGGGCTGAATCACGTCAAGGTCAAGAACAAGTATCCTCTGCCCAGGATAGATGATCTGTTTGACCAGTTAAAAGGGGCATAATATTTCTCTAAGATCGACCTGTAGTTCAGGTATCATCAGTTGCGCGTTAGGGATGAAGACGTACAGAAAACAGCATTCAGAACCAATTTTAGGCACTATGAATTCCTTGTGATGTCATTTGGACTTACAAATGCACCGGCCGTGTTCATGGACCTCAAGAACCGGGTGTTTTGGTCGTATCTGTACCGATTCGTCATCGTATTTATAGATAACATTTTGATATACTCCAAGAGCCGAAAGGATCACGAAGAGCACCTGCGAACAGTCTTCGATACTCTCAGGAAGAATCAGTTGTTAGCTCAATACCGAAAATGCGACTTATGAAAGGAAGAAGTTAAGTTTCTAGGACACGTGGTGTCCAAGGAAGGAATAGCCGTGGACCTTGCCAAGGTGACCGCGGTACATGAATGGGAACTGCCCGGTTCGGTTACTGAAGTGAGGAGTTTCCTCGGCCTTGTAAGCTAATATCTTCGATTTATTAAGGACTTTTCCAAGATAGGCCGACCGCTGTCACAACTTACTCGAAAAGATATTAAGTTTTCCTGGAACGAGAAAGCAGAAGCAGCCTTTCAGGAACTGAAGGACAAGCTGACGTCCGCACCTATGCTAGTATTGCCAGAGCAAGGGATCAGATATATGATATATACCGACGCGTCTCGTGTTGGTTTGGATTGTGTTCTTATGCAAAAGGATAGAGTAATTACCTATGCATCGTGACAGTTAAGGAAACACGAAGAAAACTACCCCACGCACGACCTGGAATTGGCGGCAGTTATCTTCGCATTAAAGCTCTGGAGACATTACCTTTACGGAGAGGAGTTCGAGCAGAGAGACCTGAATATGAACAACGACGTTGGATGGAAACCTTTAAAGACTTCAAGTTTGAGGTCTCCTACCATCCTGGTAAGGCATACCTTGTGGCCGATGCATTGAGTCACAAGAAGACAATAGAATTTGCAGCTCCATTGATGATAGAAGAATGGAATGTGGTAGATTTTGTGCTACACTTCGAACAGAAACTTACAGTAGAGGAACCGTTCGAGAGCGTTGCACACATCCACGTATAGCCACTTATTTATGACTGAATCATTGTGGCTCAGAAGGGAGATGAACTGTTGGTGAAGATGAGAAAACGAGCAAGCGGCAGTGAAGACTCTGAATGGAGGGTTGGCTTAGATGGAGGTTTGAGATATCGCGACCGCCTATGTGTTCTGAATCTCCATGACTTGAGAAAGGAAGTCCTGGACGCCTCTCACAATTCAAGGATGGCAATGCATCCGGGCAGTATGAAGATGTATTAAGATATGAAGCGTTCATACTGGTGGGACAACATGAAGTCCCACATAGAAGATTATGTATCACATTGTCTCACGTGCCAGCAGGTCAAGGCCGAGCATCGCCAACCTCCTAGTTTACTTTAGCCCATGCCCATAGCATAATGGAAATGAGATTTTATATCTATGGATTTCATTTTCGGGTTACTGAAGACGAGAAAGGGGCATGACTCCATTTGGGTGATTGTGGACCGATTGACGAAATCGACTTATTTCCTCCCGATTAGAGTTTCAAACTCAGCAGATGATTTAGCCAATCTGTACATCAAAGAGATTGTACGGCTGCATGGAGTTCTATGGAGATTGTGTCAGATTGAAACACGCGATTCACGTCCATTTTCTAGACTCGAATCCAGAAAGCAATGGGAGTGAAACTGAAGTTCAGTACCGTGTTCCACTCACAGAACGATGGGCAGATGGAACGGGTAAATCAAATATTAGAAGATATGTTGCGGGCGTGTGCTTGATTTCAAGGACAGTTGGGATGACTATCTTCCCCATGCTAAGTTCTCTTATAACAACAACTTCCAAGCGAGCATTGACATGACTCTGTATAAAGCACTGTATGGATGCCCATGTCAAGCACCCCATTGTTGGGCAGAAGTTGCGAGAAGAGTTTAATTGGCCCGAATTTAGTACAGGCGACTTCAGAGAATCGACATTATCAGGTGTCGACTTCTTGCCGCCCAGAGCAGACAGAAGAGTTACGCCGATACCAGATGACGACAACTAGAATTTGAGATTGGGGACCATGTATTCCTTAAGGTTTCCCCAATGAAGGGGGTCCTTCGATTTGGTAAGAAAAGGAAACTCACACCGAGATTTATTGGTTCGTTCCAGATTCTAGACCGAGTGGGTGTGGTAGCATACCACCTCGCTTTGCCCACACCACTCGTAAGCGTGCACAACATATTCCATGTATCTATGTTGAAGAAATATGTTCCTGACCCTTCCCATATTATCAAATGGGAGCAAGTACAGTTGAGTGAAGATGCTAACTATGTACAGTGACCAACACGTATTCTAAATAGGAAGGAGCAGGTGCTACGTAGAAAGGTTATCCCACTTGTGAAAGTATTGTGGACTCACCACACTGAGGAAGAGGCTACTTGGGAAACAGAAGCCGAAGTTCGTAAGAACTACCATCAGATCCTCGAGGAGTATGAAAAGGTACTAATTTCGGGGATGAAATTTTCCTTTAAGGGGGGTAGATTATAAGGTCTCGAAAAAATCCGTACAAAGACCCGAGTACCACCTCGGGCAGAAATCCTGAGGACCATATTATGTGGAAATTAGACGAAAATTAATTAAGTACTAAACTAGATTAATCGGTGGATTAGCTTGAACCTCTATTTATACGAACGACAAGACCCAAAACCGTCAAAATCACTAACTTAACATTACCTAAAAACCTAGGAGAAATCCCAAAAGCCGGTTGCTCTCGGGAACACATTGAAACTCCGTATAGGACCTGAACTGCGCGTCAAAAGTCTAATGACTGCGAAACTGTAGGGTTATGACAGCCTTGTTAGGCTTGACAACCATCACGGGAATCGAGCCCAAATAGTATCCAGAAACGCACAACTTGAGCCTTGAGCGAAGTGTGTGAGAAATGAGAATATCCTTAGAAAATGTATTGAAACTTAAGTAAATTGGGCCATTGGCTTCGGGCGAAATTGAAAATTTCAGACCATCAGTTTCTAGTCAAACTTCACCGTGGATCAGGGAAATTTTCCTGCACATATTTGTATACTTGTGGCCCTGATTGAGTGACAACGACTGTTGATCTGATACCGGTCCGTCACGGTTGATCGACTTATCCAAATGCGCTGAAATCGCATCTTGGCCTAGATCCAATGTCAGGGAACTTACTCTGTGACATAGACAGGTAATGGACCTCCCGATGGGCCCCATTCGTCAGAAACAGACACCCTTTGGGTATAACCTAAGTATACCATGGCCTTAGGGCCATTGACATCAGTTCTGATCCTATATAATGCCCTTAAACCACCCCATTTCCATTCCATACGAATTTCTCAAACCCTAGGAGAGAGAAGAGAGAAAAGCGGAGAAAAGAGTGAGGAGAAGAGAGAGAGTTCTGGAGATCATTACCGGGATTCACTCTCACTACTCCACGAGCTGATTCGCCTTTCCACATCGCTACACGACTCATTTCAACTGCAATTTGGGTAAGAAATCCTAACCCTAATCTTGATTTAGGAATCCAGATAGAGTAACCGAAGAAATAGCTAACCTATTTCAATGTTTAAGTAATCGTTGTTCTGTATACAGGGACATAGGATTCGAACCGAGTTCGAAACGAGCAATCCAACGAAAGGTGCAGACTATAAACGTTTAGGTTATGGTTTTTAAGGCTTTTAATGTCAGCAATGATTTATGTTTGACTTGATTACTGTCATATGCTCTTAGATACGACGTTTTCTATATATTATACATGTGTGAATTATGTTGAATTCAAGATGCATTCCATGTGTTTGTTGAAATGATTGAATGAATATGAAATCACGATTTGTGTTTGTCATGACTGTAAACGTAGGATTCATGTTTGTCATAGGTATTACGATCACTTTGTGTAAGGATTTTCTATAATATATGTCGTAACTAATTTAGTCTATGTATATAGTAAGGTGTAGTCTAAGTGTTTGAATGAGAAATTGTTGTTGAATCGTAGTTTATAAGGGTATTGAGATAGGATTCTCGATCACCTTATCCATATGTATGTTTCCTTCACGGAATCTTAATTTTAGTCTACACGATTCATGGATGAAATGCAACGTGTGGTAACATGTTCAATATGTTAGATGAAATGTTCAAATGAGGTATTACTTTGAATTGCTTGCTAAATGCGCTCATGATTATCACATGTATTTACCTGCTACATTTGAGTAAGATTGGGACTATAACTCAGTCTAGGCAATCGGTAAGAATTTCCCTTTGAGTGACAGAATTAGTCTCGCCACATTTGATATGTTCGGTGAATTTGAGTCGTACGATGATTGTCGACAGTGGTCAGGCCATGTGGAGTGCTTATGCGCTCTATGTCGATTTATTTAGCGTGCGTTCGTGCCAATCGAACTTGTCTAATAAACCGATTGGCCTATTGTGTGTTTGCCATGTATGGACATCCGTGATTGAATCTAAGGTACCACTTACCAATGTAACAGCCAGTTTCAACCATGGTACCATGATCCGCTAAGACTCATGACCCGGGCATGGTGGTATGAGACACCCTGGTTGAGCTGTCAGCCTACGTTGGGGTGACGAGCCTCCCCGTAGTGACCAGTGAGCAACCCAAACTCATAAGATGAATATTGTGGTATGTGACACTGTATTCGAGCTGTCGGCCTACGTTCACCTGACGAGCCTCCCGTAGTGACCTCGAGTATAAGCACTTTAATTTGCCTATCCACTACTTTCATTAGGGGTGATGCTCTACAACTTGCCTATCGTATGTGATTAACTAGGATTGACGACCCTAGATGGATCCCCGCTAGGGTTAATGATATAAATGAAGGTACCTTAACTTTCAAAATTTGTTGTGTGAATAAGCCCAATTAAGTACTTGGCTAACATGACCATGCACTGCGTTGCATGTACTTTGGCAAGGAAGTGCATGTTTAGGGAGTTTGCCATGCGTGAATGGTTGATGAAGTCTCTTGAGAGAGCTTTGTGCGAGGGCATGCATCATTACTGCACACCATCCCTGCATTAATAAGAGTAGCTAGGAAGTGATTGTTGTATTGCTTTATCATTACTACTTGATTGAATTGATAAAATGTTAACCTTTGCCTTATAATACTACTGAGTTGATCACTCACTCCCACTCTGGGACGGTGTTTTAAAACACCAACCAGACTCTATTGTAATGTAGGTGATGACGGAGTCTATACATCTGAGATGGACTTCTTTGATGAGAAGTTCTCTTATGTACAACTATCAGGTGGGTATATGTAGACCATGTACTAATTGATGGGATTACGTGGATTATATGAATTAGTCGGACATTCACATTTTGACATTTTGTATATTTTGAAACAAAACATGTATATATTCAGCCCGGTAACACACTCATACTCTAGAGGTCGTGAAACACGTATATACTTGATATATTTATCTCAGTCTTCCGCTTGCTTAATTATATTAAATCTGGAGTATGATATGCTGATTTAGTATAATCCTTCTCATGTTTAATGCATTAATATGGACAATATGTAAACATCATTATCTATGTTGCATAAGTAATGCGTTGGATCTTGGGAGTTGAACTTTGCTTGACCCTCAAAATTCGGGGTGTTACAACATGATTAGCCACTAGTCGACGGGTTTCCATTAAGCATCCTAAGATGGTAGTCTCATGAGCCGGGGATGGTGGTATGGGACCTATGCCCGAGCTATCGACCTACGCTTAGTGACAAGTCCCCCGTAGTGACCTTGATCTTGTTTAAATTGGCTGATTATAACTAGACTAATAATGGTTTGGCTAATCATGTATACATGGCACAGACCAGCGTCTATCGCTATCGTACGTGATGTATGCACTCTATCCGACCGGATGATCATTCCCAGGTCGATGATTGAATGGGTAACGAGCTCACTATCCGCACGGATGAGCATCCCCTGTGCGATGATTGTATTAACGCATCCATGCATCTAATATGACTACATCATGTATTATTTTGTATGCCTTGTAATATTTTTTTAACTATGTTTACCTAATGCGGCGGTGTGTAATCTTGAGGGGAATTCACACTGAGTTGGCCACTCATCCATTAAATATGTAACCGTACAGGTAGCACAGGTGGCCCATATGATATTCATGTTCTTATTGATGAGGAACATGCTATAATTGACAAGGTCACATGATTGTATTTGCTAAGGATTGCTCCAGGATTTTACATCCCAAGATTGTTGTAATTTATTTTGTCTCACATGTAATATTATTTCATTTTGTAATTGTTAATTTCAGAGACACTGATTGTATAAGTCATTATGGGCAGCTTCTTGTATATTTGAATGATCATTCAACTTTCCTTTACATTTGATTTGTCCATACTACGTTAACTGCTAACTTTGAATGATAAAGAAAAAATATGTATATGGAATTTGGCTCTTTATAGGTTAACACTCGGATTTTTGGGAAAAGGGTCATATACTTGGGTCCTGAAAAGTCAGGGCGTTACAGTTGGTATCAGAGCATAGCTTGGACAAACTAGGCCTTGGGAAATGATCTTATACAAGCTTAAAATGTCTCAAGTTAGAATGTTTGAAACTAGAAGTTTGAACTTAGGTGAAATTCCCTTAGACTTAGGAGAATCATTGAGAATGTAGAGACCCAACCTTAGGTTCCGTTGAAGTGATTTGGATGGCAATCCAAACTTATATGAAATTCCATCTGGACTAAGGAAAAATTGAAAACATAGAAATTTCAAACTTTAGATCTCCTCGAGAATATTAAGTTAGACCCTTGAACTTTAGACTTATGCGGGAATTCCTTAGAAATGATTAGGATATCCATTTGGAAATTAGATGGGTTTCCCTTAGAATTAAGGAAGATTGAAAATATAGATATCAAATATTTTAGGTCCCTTAGAGTGTTGTTTGGGTAATCTTAGAAATCACAAACTGAACTTAAGTCCCTTGAAAAATTTAATTTTAGCCATTTGAACTTAGAAACAAAGATTGTGGTTCTCTTGTAAAATACCAAAATGGCTATTTGAGACTTTCTAATCAGCATTGTCATAACATTGCACAAGTAAATGAGACTTAGGCATCATAGAAATTTTTCTTAACTACCATGATTGTCATTAGATTGCACATAAGCACTCCTCAATCTGAGAAATGGTGCTAAGAACTTATAATTTTAACTTACTAATACATCTCTTTACTTATAAATAATATTTCTTGCAAAATTCTAGTACGCGAAATTAATTAGAGGAGATGCTATGAAATTTTGGGTAGATTTCCAACCCTAAGCTGCACACATTAGGATTAGATTTGAAATCCTAGATAAATTTAGTAAATTTCAAACTCAGGTTCCACGTAGGAATCCTGATCTTGAATTTCCAAGTAATGTTTAAATAACCTAAGTGTGCAGCAAAAGCGTAATGGGCCACGCTAATTTACCTGTTATAAAAATAGAAGATTACATGATGTTTCCCATAAGTCTAGAATAATCGGGATCACGGGTTAATGGAATCATACTTAGGCAAAGTTGTGTTGTTTGGTCCAAATTCCATATCCTAGCAAATCCTAATGATCTCAATGCCCTGATCAGGCAAAAGATCGAGATTTAACAGGATTATGAATGGATACCAAAATCCTCTACTATACGTAGGCAAATGATCACTGTATCGGGCTCAAACCCTCTACAACCATCTACTCGTGTTAGCTTGAACGCTGAAAAATAGAAAACTGTATCGTACTTTAGACAGCTGGGAACTATCATTAATAGTCAGAGAAAATGAAGAGGAAGGTATAAAATTTTAGACGTCACCTAAAGGAACTTGTAATCCTAGGAAATACTATAAAGAATTCTAATGTTGGCAAACATTGAAATAATTCCATAGTCTTGGTTAAAAACTGGAATGATTTCTTACCTTTGGTGATATCTAAACACATTAGTTGATATGATAGACTAGAAATTTAAGGGTCATGGTTAGTTTAGATATAACTTGTTAAGGATGTATATAAGGTGATTTCCCACTTAGACATATATGAAATAGGATACACCCTTAGGATAATGCCACTACTTGGATGGACAAGGATTGCAATGAGAGTTATCGAATTTCAAAGATGAGATCTTCTTTAAGGGGGGTAGATTGTAATGACCTTTGTCCTAGTAGTAACTCCTGAGCACTTGCATATATAAATAAACTTAGTGTGGAGAACTAGCGGATGCATATAGACACCGTAAGATAGATTGTTGTCCGCATTCGTAGTCTGAGTACTGAATTTCAAGGGCGAAATTCTCTTTAAGACGGGTAGTTTGTAACACCCCGTACTTTCCAATACTCGGGTGTTACCGTGTAACTAAATTTAGAAATATATACAAGCTTAGTTTAAATGAACCTTCACGTTCATTCTAGCCTAATTCCAACCCTTGAAAACAGGCCCAATCCATTTGACTACAGATCACACCTAAATAATTCTTAGGGCTTCTAGGAGTATTACTAACTAAGATGAGTCAAATTCAACCATCGAATTATTTGAATCATTAGGATGTCAGGAGTTGATAAGTGGACGCTCAATTGGTGTGGCTCACCTAACTGTCAAATTAGTTGGAGAATGAGGCATATAACTCGAAGTGGTTGACTCACCTGGAGGAATACTTCCCATTAGAGGTGGGCCCTGTAATTTCAATTTATAATAATAATAAATAAATAAATAGATAATGATGTGTATAGGTGGTAACAAGGCTAATAATAATAATAATAATAATAGAAAACCATGAGCCAGATAGTCCTAATAACCTACAGAACGGGACCCACAACAGTAAACACGTGCATATGTGAAAATAATAATAATAGTAATAAAGTGAAACAAACAATAGTAATAATAATAGTAATAAAATTTATATTATAAGTAGTACTTGGGTTAGTGACATGTTATGAAGGTCTTGAACGTACCCGTGACCCATTAACACCCTTTTAACCGTTGACATTCAATTTTCGGAGGATCCGACCCTTAGATCGATGGGAATCCCCAAGTAGGGCCCTAAACCAAGATGTATGGCCCACCTAAAACCTTGGATCTGTCCCATCTTTGGTAAAATGCTATGACAAGGCCTCCAAGGAGAATGGGTGGTGTGGATTTCACCTTAACGCCACTGTGGACCCCATTCCAAGTGAATGTGCATAGAGTGCAAGTGCACACACGGTGCACTGGACTAAGGGACCCGGTCAAACTGAGTTTGATCGAGGATTTCCAAAAGAAGGAAATTCTTCCTCCTTTTCCATCCCGCGCTCGGCACGTTTTGAACGGGCAGACGTCCGATCTTCTGATCAAGATGGGGCCCACCATTAGGACCAGTTTAGGTGATCGGAACCATTCATCTTGTCGAGAATCACGATTTGAACAAACCTTAGGTGGTCTTCATTGCTGGAGTGCACCTACACGCACACAAGAACCGGCGTAAGCAGGACCTAGAAGCACACTGTGTTTTCGAAAATGGAAACTGTCCTCATTACCAGGTTGGCGATCCACATGACGCAAAATCCGCCCATCCTAGCCGTCCATCTAGTGAAGCATCTCAGCCATCCATTTTCTTAGGGCTTTCCAAGTAAACCAGGGCTGGTTTCTATTCCTTCCCATGGTTTTGAGAAAACCAAGCTGTAGGATTTGATCCAGGACCGTCCATTCCTTATCCAATGACTCTAAAGGAGTTTAGGGCATGATAAAAGGCAACAAGATCTAATAGCAACAGGCCTTTCTTTGGTTATTGCAACCACTCGAGAAAAATCCATCGTTTCTTTCCGAGCTCAAACCCACCATGAAAATATCAATAGAGCTCCATTCTCTTGCTTCTGCGAGCTTCCAAAGGGCTGTCTGCACCACGTAGAGTCTTCGTTTTGGAGAAAAACCCGCCCGACGTCAATCCACCATTAAAGGCCAACTTTCTTCCTCGTTCCAACTACACCAACCCGACTCAGTTGGGTCACGATTTAAGTGGGTCTCGCTAAGTCCAGATGTTGGATGTGGGTGAGAAGGGGAGAGAGAGAGAGAGAGAGAGAGAGAGAGGAAAGAGAAAGGAAAAAAAGAACGTGAGAGAAAAGAGAGTGAGATGCGGCTATGCTGCTGCACTGAGCCAGGCTTGGTGACTGCTGGATTCGGACTAAGTCCAGACCGAGTGAGGTGCGTCTGGTCCCATCCAGACACCATCTGGACCAGGTTTCATGCTGGGATTCTAGCAAAGGAGAGAAGAAGATGAAGAAAGAAAGAGAAATGAAGGGTTGGTGCGTCGTTGCACCACTTGAACCGAGTCCAACTCGCTGGACTGAGTTCGGTCCAAGTTGGGCCTGGGTTTGGTCCATTCCAGACCTTGTGAAAGGCCATGGAGAGAAGAGGAAGAATGAGGGTAGGAAAGAGAGAAAGGAAGATGAGAGAGAGGGGGGAGATCGAGTTAACTCGGTTTAAAACCGAGTCAACTCACCGAGTCAGCCTGCTGGCCCTTTGGCTGGGTCTAGCCCACGGGCTACTAAACCTCTCTACAAAAGAAGAAGAAAGAGAGAGTGGGAGGAGAGGCAGTGAAGAGAGAGAGAGAGAGAGAGAGAGAGAGAGAGAGAGAGAGTAAGGGGCATGGGTGTGCCTGGGCCAAGCCAACTCGACTCGAACCGAGTCCACAAGGTGAGAATCTTCATTTCCTTTCACCAATCAGATTCGTCATTAGTTACTTTGTTATTAATAATATCGTTATTGTTTTTTAGCTATTGTAACGATTAATGCTATTGACTAGAAATTATAATTAATATTACGATGTATTAATAAGTATTTTGGTAACTATTATCATTGATTATAATTGTGGGATCCCGGTCTTTTGCAACACTTCTCGTATGCACACGTGTCCCAACTCGCACTGTTGATACACCATACACTTCACCCTAGTGCACCTAGAAAACTCACCAAAGTAATTTATTTCAGATGATCTTGAGACCTCTATCATGTGGACCGTGTCGTTGTTGCGATCGTAATGGTGAAAACCGAGCATTAATCCGACACTCCGTTAGTGAGATATGACTCATCGAATGTAAGGCCCAAATTATGTATCCAGTAACACAAGCAACCTTTATTAGGATATGCTCATTGGACTTGAGCCCATGTGGGCCTAAAGCCCACTTTTAGAACATGAAAATTACCAACAAATAAGACAATTGTTACATGACAAAATAAGAACCTAGCATATATAAGACAAGCACTATAAGACAAAATTGGATTCTATCCCAAAATTCATCATTAGATCTCTCCCCATGCCGTAGAAACTAATCATGTCTCATGTCTACCTCATCCTATACATGCATCCAATGCATGTCTTGATTTGTGCTACATCACTTCAAACAACCAATTGCAACACTCCACTTTATCATCCACCAACACTTATCCATCCATTAGTCAATGCATGTCTAGATGTCTTCCACTTTTGCCAATTCATGCTTAGCACCATCCACTACCCATACCATACATCACATTCCACTTCACTTTTAGCACCAATGAGATTTCATGAACTTGCCACATCATTTTGCCACCTCAACCCCCAATTCCCTATATAAGCGTAGGAGCTCTCTTGCTCTTATTATTTTCTTATACTTAGAAAAATTCTGAGATTTTAAGAGAGAGTGAGAGAGAGTGGAGCCAAGGTGTGGCCCACCATTGATCAAGAGGGAGTGGACCGCACATCATCATCCAATCATCCATCCATTGAAGAGAGTCTACACCCCTCATTCCATCTTCCTCATCCTCGTCTTTTTTCCCCTTTTTATTTTCTTGATATGTGTGGGCCCCACTAGTGTGGAGTTCTTGTGTGCATGTATTTATATCTATGGTGGTTAGCAAAGTGGCCCATGTCAGTATGGTCCACCATGATGAACACAACATCTAAACCCTTCATTTGTAATCCTGTTTTTGTTTCTAGACAGCAAGTTCTAAAAATCATATAAAATCAACCATGCTAAGATCGCAGTTGAAACTTGAGGATATTATGAATCACAATTTGAATAACTCTGGACCAAATTTTGTAGCCATCCAACGGTTCAATCATCCGTAAGAACAAGTTTACTTGGCTGTTGTCCAGCAGCACATGCAGGATTCCGATTTGCCTAAATGGACCCATTTTTAACTTTTTTAATGAACGTATTAAAAATATACGTTCCATTAGATTCATAGAAAATCGAACCATCTTTTCAACGGTATATAATAAGCCTCAATCGGAGTTCGGACGACTGAGATCTTGGCCTTATACAAAAGATGTATTGGGGAGCTTATTATGACCATTCTTGTTTGGGCCATATCCATGATTCCAACGGTCGGATGTATTTGATATTTGCACTTAACTTACTTGAGATAGTTAATAATCATATGTATGGTCCCTATGGTCAGATTCTTTCATGATTAATTTAGAAAATTCTGGACTAATAGATGCTTCTGTAAGGACAAATCTTAAATTTCTATGTATGGTCCAAATGGATCTAAGGCTCTGTATGGTTGGAAACCTATAAACGACCTGAATGACTTGTTCCCAAACCATCCATTGGATCAGATCTTTCAACAGAGAATCTGATCATAGAGATTTCATTAATATATATTTCATGTGTTACTTGATGAATATGTTGGATCTATGTTATACATAACAATTATCCTCTCATTGACCCACTTGGATGTGGGATCACTTGTGATTTATGCATTTTATAAGTTCATCCAATTTGGAAACCCATGTATATTTTTGCGTCTCTTATCTATGGTTTGCTAGTATGTGGGCTCCACTCGCCATTAGATCTATTTCATTCCCTTTACACTTTCTGTTTGCTGAAAATTTTCCAAGTACTTAACTGTATTGCATGTAGGCCTCTTTGACACCTTGTACTGGGCCCCACACTCTGTATTTAAGGGTCTCACTTTGGGGGATGTTTAATCCTTATATAAGTGAGCTGGGATGTCCCACCTTTTCATCAGGAATGATTCCTAAGTGTTTGGAAATTGGGCCCTAAGTTGTGACAGACTCCATTTCTAAAAACTGTCTGATTATTTGTGTTTTGTACCAACTTTTGGCCTCTGTAGTGGACCACACGCTGGAGGTTTGAGTACGCCACCACTTGGAACCTCTAACCTACACTAATGAATACATAAATAATATTTTAATTGGGCCAAATCAGACCCCACATGATCCAGGAGTGGATCCCAAAATGTGGCCAAGCATGGTTGTGCAGAAAATCAAAGTGCCTATGTTTGGCCCTATACCAAATATTACGTGTACACAACCAGTTGGTCCCAACTTATAATTTTTGAAATACATATATAGTACAACTAAGGGCACTTGACTGCCCACTGAAATGTGGTCCCTGGTAATCATGGGATATACTTAAAATTGGGCCAAAACTAATTCTGCACTATATTTCCTGCACAGTTTCTCCAAGTACCCATGTTTGGGCCATCATCGTAAATTGTACTCACCCAACCAATGAGGCCTGCCTTATAATTTGTAAATCCCATATATAGAGCTACCAAGTGGTTATTCTCTTTTACCATATGTAGGCCTCACGTGATCATGAATCTGACTTTAAAATGGCCCAGAACCAACATTGCACAAAAATCCGTTTGATGTAAAATTTATGTGGGGCCACATCAGTGGGGTCCACCACCATTCCAAGGCATTTAATGCAACATCTAAACTCTTAAAAATAACTCTCAAATATTGTTGGGCTTAAAAACCTTATGTGGGCCATCTAGTATAGGCTGTCTTGTATGGGCATTACCTTTCATGTAATGAGGTCCACCTGGCATGTTTTGTAAATGGGTGTTGCATAACTTGTAAAATATTTAGTAGACAGATCTTGCTATCCAAATATTTTATTAAGATATAGGTGGCCTTGGGCCCATCTATATGTTGCAACCCTAAGGCCCAAGCAGGAGGCCCAACACTAAGAGTAATCATTGGGGAATGAGAAACCCACAAAGGCAACCTTCCTTGAGCACGTTGGGCAGGTCTATATGACATGAAAGATGTTAGCATGTTATCCTTTACGTTTGAGATTGTGCATTGTTTCTAGTTGGTGGAATGTGTGAAGCCCATTTACTTATGTAATTAGATCCACACCATTGAAAGCATTGTGGTTGGACATTTATGCCCTTGAGTTGGCCTATTGGATCACCAAGTGGGACTCACACTTGACCTATACGACCCCATGCCATGCATGCAGTTCAAGTCCAGTGTGGAAGTCACACTAGGTAGGAAGCACCTAGTGATGGGTGAGATGATGATACATGTATGGTAATATGATAATGATGATTGTGAGTTGTTGGTTGAAATGATAGATATGATTTAATGGATGGTGAATTATAACATATGCATTGATGATAGATGAGTAATTATTTATAAAACTTATGACATTGTTTATGTTAATCATAAAGTGAAAATCTAACGCCCCGAACTTTTCGATGCTCGGGCATCGAAAGTCCTCGAGCGTTACCATAAGATTCAACGTGACATATACATGTGTACGATACCAATCCAACTACTCTAGCCTTACATCCTTTCCCTGACACTAACTTAACCGTTGGGGGTGATCTTCATTCATAAATCAAGACATCTGACCGTTAAATTTCAAGACAAGCTCACCCATCACGTGATTTGACGTAAGTACTTTCCCTTAGATGACGTGACGAATAACTCCCTATCCATAATGATTTAGATATATGTTCTTTAGTAAGAACTGCTTAGAAACGTGTTTACAACCATGTGGAGTCATTAGATTTCCCAAAACTCATAGATCGGCGGTAATTACGAAATTACCACTAACCAAGACCCCTGAACACTAGATCACATGGCTCCCACGGTCCATTTCATGTGAAATTTTATATCATGCCTAATTATCACAAATTAATCGTACACCTTGAATTTCAGCCCTTAAATCATAGTAAACTACCTATTTGACCTCTACATCCGTCCGTACACTTATCAGATCACGATTCTAATCCGTTCATCTTGTTCACCTCTTATGGATATGCTTAACCTACCATTAGAATTTCAATTCGAGGAACTTACACTTGTGAACAAGCCACTTGAATCCAACAATATATGTGTCATACCCATAATCACTCCAGAAACACACCTTATGACCATCCATTTACGAAACTGACCGTACATCCACTGACATACATGGCCAAGTACTAACCGTCAAGTCCCCTTATTATTAACAAGTCATCTGACCACCCATCATGTTTGGATCTGCCAAACGGGCTGGGTAAACATCATGGAAAACTGATCATCATAAGGATCTTAGGGTTTAGGTCCCAACTGCCCGGTAACTTGTCAATCTGAGAAGTATAAATATTATTTTAGAATTTTAAAATATATTAGCCATTAAAGGAGAATCTTAGTCATCCTTGAGATATCATAGCTTAAATTTGGGCGACGGAAAGAAGCGTGAAAGATAAAAACCACCTGTCAAATTTCATCACATTGGACGTAGACTCATGAGTTACGGATGATAGAAGTTTTGAAAAAAAAAAAGGGTACAATTGTAAATATGGTATCATGCATGACACTGTTGATGACGGAGTTAGAGTTGAATTTCTGACGGTGAGAATTCTCGTTACTCTGCGGGATCGTGCGGCTCACTTGAAGTTCGGATCTACTTCAAATTTGGAACCATGGGTTTGCACAGCGTGCCAAAGACGGTGAATGGAGCGGATCTTCCATAAGTTTATCATAGGTGGACCCCGTCTATTTTTTTACAACAAGAAATAAAAGAAACATGTGCATGCTGTTACCGCGGATGGTGAAACTGGGAGTTGCAGTTGTTTCCACCCCCATGTCCTACAATATGTAGACCCAGTCATCTGATAAATTCTGGGGACCATTCTAGCCGTTGACATTCAATTTAAGAACAGTCTGACCATTAGTTCGACGAGAATCTACCGTTAGAGCTAGGAATTGAACCGTATGGGCCACGCGGACTTTGAACCTACCCCACCTTTGGTAAAGGGCTATGGCAGGGCTTGTCAAATAGAATGGACGGTGTAGATTTATCACAAACTTTACTATGGCCCCCATTCCAAGTGAATGTGCATAGAGTGCACGTGCACACACGGTGCACCGGGCTAAGGGATTTCCAAAAGAAGGAAATCTCCTTCTTTCACGTTACCTCCAGCGTCTGTTTCAAACGAACGAAGGCTTGTTCGATCGATTTGTGGCCCACCATCATGGCCAGAAGCATGATCTAATCCGTCCATCTGGTAGGGGTTTTGAATCTGTCCAAACCCTTAAAGTTTCACACCATGAATCACACGTGCAGCTGCATAAACACGGTCATAGTTAGGCCTTGTGCAACCACATTCTAAAGTTTTCCGTTTCTTCTTCTGTCTGCCAGCTTGGCAATCCATGAGATAGGAGGATTCCTCCAATCCCAGCCCTTTAACTCAGTGTATCCCGACCGTTTGTCTGGGAAAATCTTAGCCATCCATTTGCTTAGGGCGTCCCAACTGAAACTAGGGGCGGTTTCGACTCTTTCCCACAGTTTTGTAAAAACTGGACTGCAGGACGTAATCCTGACCATCCACCATCCATTCAATGGTGGTGTGAAGCTTAGGGCTTCAAGAAAATGATATATATTCAATGAACAGTTCTCTGCTCCATTTATTACAGTCGCCTGAGGAAAAAAAAAAAAAAAAGCCATCCGCCCCCTTTGTTCTAGCGAACCCACCAACCTAAACCCATTGAAGCTTCATGAAAGCTTATCCACAAGTTTCGCAGGGTCCATACGGACCATCTGAAGGAAGTAGATCGAAGGATTTGGTGGTGTTTTCAAATCCACCATTAATGGCGGATCATCTCCTTCATTTGAAGTCGAACCAGGTTCGGTCTGGTCTAGGCCAGCAACCCTATTTTCGCATGGGTTTTGTCCACTCCAAATCTCACGAAAAGCCAAGAAGAAAAGAGAAAAAAAAAAAGAAATGAAAGGAAGGAGAAACGAGAAAGAGAGAGAGGAATGGTTGGTGCGTTGTTGCACTAGCTTGAACTGAGGCGAGTTGACTCGCTGCTAAGTTGCAGACTAGAGTCGGGCGCGGTTCTGCTGAGTCTATTGCTAGACATCTTCCAGCAGATATGGAAAATAACAATAACAACAAGAGAGAGAGGAGAAGGAGAAGGAAGGAAAAGAAAGAAAAGAAGAAGAAGAAGAAGAAGAGAATGAGGAGGGTAAGTCACTGGGTTGACTCAGTCTAAGATCGAGTTAACTCGCCGATGATTCGTTGTACACGAACCGAGTCAACTAATGTGAGTTAGTTTCCTCTTTCAAAATAAGTCGTTAATTTATTATCATAAATTGGTGTTACTATAGTTTTTGAGATTAATAATTTTGTTAAACCACTAACATGTTGTGTATGCTAATATTAACTATTATAAGCAAATTACGACCATTAAATGTTATATATTAGCATTTATCTATCATTCATAGACATTATCATTTATAATATATATCGTACCATTCATTACCATTATGATGATTATTTTGCTACACTAGTTAACAGTGATTATAACACTAATATTAACAATTATTATTTTTATATTATTAATTAAATAACATTGTCACCATTTCCATCAATATTAGGATTAGGATGCATAGCCAATGGTAAATTATTATTCCAATGATAGTTATTATATACAAGAAATTAAAATGGTATCATTATAAAGTACTAATGTATTGTTGATCATAAATAGTAGATCATGATATTAATTATCATCATAATGATTGTTAACCAATATAACCATAACACTAATATTAGTAAATGCTTGATAATTATTAAAGTAACACTAAAATCAAATTCACACCAACTAGGGTTCAAACCCTGAAAATCTAAGCCTATAACTAAACTAAGACGAAACCCTAAAACTAGGTTATCCGAACTCTAGGTTATGGTCTTAACCATAAGGAACGTATAAAACTTGTATCTGACCATATAATTTTACAATCTATGGTAGGGTTGATTTTAAGGGCACATGTGCTTCCTAGCGACATTAGTGGCGATCCATAAGGTGATGATTCTTCCCCTTGAGCTTTCCATCTTCTCATTAGCTTAAATTATAGTTTTTATCTAAATTCATAATTGATATTTCTCTTTATAATCACATGTGTTAGCTGGTGAAAATTGAATTGCTGTATTACATGCTTTACGATTATCCTGTATAATTGTTCATGATTGTGGATTTATTTTTGTGGATTTCTTATGGAACTTAAACTGGTACATTAGTGGAAAATTTCCACATATGAATGTACACCCATACTTGGGATGTAACTTGGCTAGTTGTGATCGTAATGGACCTTCGACTTGGTGGTTACTGAGTGTGGTCTAGATGGATCATTGATGTGGGCCTACCATCCAGGGTTGTTGTGCCCAATGGTTTTTAAGGATGGTCTTTATCGTATGGTTTTGATATTCGCCCTATGTGGCATATTTTGATACTCGCCCTACATGGTTTTATTTGATATCTTCCTTACATGGGTTTGATGTTTTACACCGTACAACTAAGCGATGGTAAGCCCCATATGTTGTAATATGATTGGCCACTAGTCGATGGGTTTCCATTAAACATCCTAAGGTGGTAGCCTCATAGCCAGGGATGGTGGAATGGGAGACTATACCTGAGCTGTCGGCCTACGCTGGGTTCTGAGCTCCTCGTAGTGACCTTTGAGCTTATTAAACCTGCTGAGTGTAATTGGATTAATAATGGACTGGCTAATCATGCATACATCGCACAGACCAGCATCTATTGCTATCGTACATGGGCTACGTATTATTTTCGACTAGTTGATATTTCTCAGGTTCGATGATTCCGACTGATTGATGTTTCCCAGGTTCGATGATTGCATGGGCGGCGGCCTTGTCCGCACGGATGAGCATCCCCAGGGCGTGAACACATACCATACATCCATGCACATAATAAGATCTGCATCATGTACTGTTTTGTATGCTTTATTTTATAACTATGCTTACCTAATGCGGCAGTGTGTAATCTTGAGGGGAGTTCACACTGAGTTGGCCACTCATCCATCAAATATACAACCGTACAGGTAGTACAGGTGGCTTTAGTGATATGCATGTTCAGATTTGATGAGGAGCAAGGTACGATCGCTAAGGATGCATGGCCATATTTTTGTGGAGGAGCCGCGTGATCTGGCGACTTATATTTATATGCTTTCTGTTATTCTTCATGTATTAAATTCTTACAAATCTTGTACTTGTTGAAATTTAGAGACATGGGTTTGTATAAGTCATTATGGGCAGCTTCTTGTATATTGGAATGATAATGAAAATTTTCTTTATGTCGATTTGTCCACACTACGCTCATTTGCTTACTTTGACAAAAGAAAAAAAAATGTACACTTGAATTTGACCATCCTTTAAGGTTAACACTCGGGTTTTTGGGAAACGGGTCGTGTACTCGGGTCCTGAAGATTCGGGTTGTTACAGAAATGATCCTTATGGTAATGATGTGATATTTTATATATATATGCATGATGACAAAACATGCTAGTTGACCACCATGCTTGATATCCAAAGTGGTGTTTATGAGGCCCTTGTGTGAGGCCCAAGGTGATGTATATGAGGCCCAATTATGATGTGTGATTCCACCATGATGTATGTAAAAATGTTTATGATGCTCATTCATCTTCCTAGTTGGTATTAAAATGGGTCATGCCTTGGGAGCAATGATGGTTAAATATCTACATTGTAAGGGCAATGGTGGTTAAATGTGCGTATTATAACCATCCCTAAGGCCCGTTGTTAGGCCCATTCTCAACTCCTCTTAGTGGGCTAACCCAAATCATTGGGCCTCCATAATTATTAGGCACATTCTTGATATAAGTAGGTCGTCTAGGCCCATCCTTGATATAAGGAGAGTACATCATCACCATGATTCATGCCCATACACATCATTTCCATGCTTGATATGAGATGTGGTTGACCATTGTATATGTCATTGGGCAGGTTGTTTATGGGACTCCCTGATAAGCAGAGTTGTCCCACATGAGCTCACGGTATGCGTAGGATTCATGCATGATTGGACTGAATGACTCATGCATCTTGCATTGTGTGATTATGATTACTGTACGCCCTAGCGACATCAGGGCTGTAGCCTTCGCAGATATAGTGTGGATGGCAGGATTGGACCCCGGAAATTCTTGTTAAGCATGGGGGCGCGAAGGATGTCCCAGGGTGAAAGTCTTCAAACCCTTATGGTACCATGGAGGATGCTCCAATGCCTAAACTGAGTGGATGTAAGAGCGCATGAGGGTCGAATACCAGGAGGCTGTGTCTCCCACTATGTCATGCTCGGTTGGAAGGGGGTGTGGTCTTACCCGCCCGAGGGTAGGGGACAATTGCTAGCCTGAGTCCGACCAGCTCGTAAATGGGTCCACTACCGATGTACCGGGTAGATATTAGTAAACTAATAGTCAAGCGGGTAGTGAGGTCTCTTCCACTTGCACGGTTGTGCGTCCAGTGTAGGGTGGCAATGTGGTGTATAGTGTATTAGACCCCGGTGATTATCTAGAGAGAACTGTACTGATATATCATGCTCTAAAGATGAGATGGATTGATATGTAGATTGGTATGCTTGAGCTGCATCTTGCATATGACATTGGCTATGTAGGCCTTGCATCGCATTGTATGGCCTTGGTGTGGCCGATAGCATTCATGCCTTGCATCGTATAGCCTTGGTACGACAGATGACATTCATGCCTTGCATCACATAGCCATGATACGACATATAGCATTCATGCCTTGCATCGCGTAGCCTTGGTACCGCAGATAACATTCATGTCTTTCATCGTATAGCCTTGATACGGCAAATAACATTCATGCCTTACATCGCATAGCCTTGGTATAGCTGACAACATTGTACTAGACCCCGGTGATGATCCCAGAGATGTACGATATTAATATGATGACATTCCATCACTGTTGCTCATGTGTGCGGACACTGATGTGGGCGGGACCTAAGGGCCTGGGTGAGCTACCCGTGGTTCGCAGGCTACTGTGCTGGTAGGCTACTGTGTAGAAGTTGCATACTTAGTACTAAATCATTCATTCATCCATCCACTATCCACTCGGGCTGGTGGTGCGTAACCAAATCATTATGTGTATCTTCGCAATGGCTAGGATTTCGGTTGGGGCGCGCGACCAACCTGAGATCAGGAGTTTGCCACATTAAGTCTAGCTATCCAAATTTAGGTAAGGGACTGGTTTGAAAGAAGTCCCTTGTGATGAACCTCACAGCTTGCGATACCACATACTATTATCCCAACTACACACTCAGCTTGTTAGTTCTTTTGAATTATAAATTGCATTGCATTTTGCACATATAACATTTGGCTTACTATGACTCCACATGCCAGCTCTGCCATTGCCTTTCCATCGTACCCAATAGAGTAAAAAATAGAATTTGATTATCTTGTTCATAATGATTGCCTATTTTAATGATTCATGGTCGCTTGTTGAGTGACATGTCTATTATTGATGTCAAGTTCATAATAACCTATGCAATTATACAACATGCTCAATTGACATCCTGCTCACATATGATAACATGCTCGGTTGATAAAATGCATATGGTTGTTTTGAATGTCTTTACGGGAGAGCCCTGATAAGCTATGTTTTACTCCCGTCACACAATAGACTCATGAACTCTGGTTTGCTCATATAGATTGTGGGATCTTGGTCTTTTGCAACACTTCTCATATGCACACGTGTCCCAACTCGCACCGTTGACACATACACTTCACCCTAGTGCACCTAGAAAACTCACCAAAGTGATTTATTCCAGATGATCTTGAGACATCTATCATGTGGACTGCGTCGTCGTTGCGGTCGCAATAGTGAAAACCGTGCATCAATTCGACGCTCGTTAGTGAGATATGACCCATCGAATGTAAGGCCCAAATTATGTATCCAGTAACACAAGCAACCTTTATTAGGCTAGGCCCATTGGACTTGAGCTTATGTGGGCCTATAGCCCACTTTTAGAACATGGAAATTACCAACAAATAGGACAATTGCTACGTGACAAAATAAGAAGCTAGTAAATATAAGACAAGCATTATAAGACGAAATTGGATTATCTCCCAAAACTCATCATTAACTCTCTACCCATGCCTTAGAAACTAATCATGACCCATGTCCACCTCATCCTATACATGCATCTAATGCATGTTTTGATTTGTGCTACATCACTTCAAACAACCAATTGCAACACTCCACTTCATTATCCACCATGCATCACCTACAACCCATAACCCTTATCCATCCATTAGCCAATGCATGTCTAAATTTCTTCCACCTTGGCCAATGCATGCTTAGCACCTTCCACCTCATCTATCCACTACCCATGCCATTCACCACCTTCCACCTCACTTTTAGCACCAATAAGATCCCATAAACTTGTCACATCATCTTGCCACCTCAACTCCCAATTCCCTATATAAGAGTAGGAGCTCTCTTGCACTTATTCTTTTCCTATACTTAGAAAAATTCTGAAATTTTAAGAAAGAGTGAGAGATAGTAAGGCCAAGGTGTGGCTCACCATCAATCCCAGAGGGAGTGGACCACACATCATCATCCATCCATTGAGGTGAGTCTACAATCCTCCTTCCATCTTCCTCATCCTCCTCTTTCTTTTCCTTTTATTTTCTTGATATGTGTGGGTCCCACTAGTATGGAGTTCTTGTGTGCATGTATTTATATGTATGGTAGTCAGTAAAGTGGCCCATGTCAGTATGGTCCACCATGATGAACATCATATCTACACCCTTCATTTGTAATCCTGTTTTTATTTCTGGACAGAAAGTTCTAAAACTCATATAAAATCAACCGTGCTAAAATCAGAGTTAAAACTTGGGGATATTATGAATCATAATATGAACTAACTCAGGACCAAATTTTGTAGCCATCCAATGGTCCAATCATCCGTAATATCAAGTATCCTTGGCTGCTGTCCAGCAACACATGCAAGATTCCGATTTGGCTAAAATGGACCCATTTTTTTAACTCTTTTAATGAATGAATTAAAAATATATGTTCCATTGGATTCGTTAAAAATCAAAGTAGCTTTCCAACGGTATATACTAAGCCTCAATCGGAGTTCGGACAGCTGAGATCTTGGCCTTATATGATTAGATGTATTTTGAGAGCTTGTTATGACTATTCTTGTTTGGGCCATATCCGTGATTCCAATGGTCAGATGTATTTGATATTTGCTCTTAACTTACTTGAGATAGTTAATAATAATATGTATGGTCCCTATGGTCAGATTCTTTCATGATAAGATTTAGAAAATTCTGGATCGATAGATACCTCTGTAGGGATAAATCTTGAGTTTCTATGTGTGGTTCAGATGAATCCAAGGCTCCGTATGGTTGGAAACCTATATACAGCATAAAAGATGTATTACTAATCCATCCATTGGATCAGATTTTCCAACAGAGAATCTGATCATAGAGATTTGATCAATATATTTTATGTGCTACTAGATGTGTATGTTGGATATATGTTGTACATAACATTCATCCCCTTATTGACCCACTTGGGCATGGGATCACTTGTGATTTATGCATTTTATTAATTCATCCAATCTGGAAACCCATGTATATTTTTGTGTGTCTCTTATCTATGGTTTGCTAGCATGTGTGCCCTACTTGCCATTGGATTTATTTCATTCCCTTTACACTTTCTATTTGCTAAAAATTTCTAAGTACTTGACTGTATTGCATATAGGCCTCTTTGACACCTTGTAGTGGACCCCACACTCTGTAGTTAAGGGTCCCACTTTGAGGGATGTTTAATCCTTATATAAGTGAGCTAGGATGTCCCAGATTTTTGTTAGGAATGATTCCCTAAGTGTTTGGAAATTGGGCCCTAAGTTGTCATAGACGCCATTTCCGAAAACTGTCCGATTATTTGTGTTTTGTACTAACTTTGGGCTTCTGTAGTGGGCCACACGCTGAAGGTTTGAATAGGACACCACTTGGAACCTCTAACCTATACTAATGAATAGATAAATAATATTTTAATTGGGCGAAATCAGACTTCACATGATCAGGGAGTGGATCCCAAAATGGGTCTAGGTATAGTTGTGCAGAAAATTAAAGTACTTATGTGCACAACTAGTTGGTTCCAGCTTATAGTCTTTAAAGTATATATATAGTAAAACCAAAGGCACCTGATGGGACACTAAAAGGTGGTCCGCTATGATCATGGGACGCACTCAAGATTGGGTCAAAACAAATTCTGCACTATGTTCCCTGCATAGTTCCTCCAAGTACCCATGTTTACACCATCACTGTAAATTGTACTCACCCAACCACTGAGTCCTGCCTTATAATTTGTAAAACTCATACATAGAGCTACCAAGTGGTTATTTTCATTCACCATATGTAGGCCCCACATGATTATGAATCTGACTCTAAAATGACCCAGAACCAACATTGCACCAAAAATCTGTTTGATGTAAAATTTATGTGGGGCCACGTCGGTGGGGTCCACCACCATCCCAAAGCATTTAATGCAACATCTAAACTCTTAAAAATAACTCTCAGATATTGTTGGGATTAAAAACCTTATGTGGGCCATCTGGTATGGGTTGTCTTGTATGGGCCTTACCTTTCATGTAATAAGGTCCACCTGGCATGTTTTGTAAATGGGTGTTGTATAACTTATAAAATATTTAGTGGACAGATCTTGCTGTCCAAATGTTCTATTAAGACATAGGTGGCCTTGGGCCCATCTAAATGATTCAACCCTAAGGCCCAAGCAGGCCCAACACTAGGAGAAATCGTTGGGGAATGAGAAACTCACAAAGGTAAACCTTCCATGAGCTTGTTGGGCAGGCCCATTGCCTACTAAGCAGCGTGTCTTGTATACTACCTCTAGTCAAGTAGACCACGCTTAGATAGGCCTATTTTATAATGCATAAACTGGATAATTGAGCTTTTTCTTGGTTTGTTGTGTATGTGGCTAGTAGGCCCAATATGATATATGACATGAAAGATGTTAGCATGTTATCCTTTATATTTGAGATTGTGCATTGTTTCTAGTTGGTGGAATGTGTGGAGCCCACTTAGTTGTGGAATTAGATCCACACCATTTAAAGCGTTATGGTTGGACATTTATGCCCTTGGGTTGGCCTATTGGTTCACCAAGTGGGACTCACACTTGATCTATATGACCCCATGCCTTGCATGCAGTTCAAGTCTAGTGTGGAAGTCACACTAGGTAGGATGCACCTAGTGATGGGTGAGTTGATGATACATGTATGGCAACATGATAATGATGATTGTAAGTTGTTGGTTGAAATGATAGATATGATTTAATGGATGGAGAATTATAGAGCATGTGCATTGATGATGGATGAGTAATTATTTATAACACTTATAACATTGTTTATGTTAATCATGAAGTGAAAATGATCCTCATGGTAATGATAATGATATTATATATATATATGCATGATGACAAAACATGTTAGTTGACGACCATGCTTGATATCCAAAGTGGTGTATATGAGGCCATTGTGTGAGGCCCAAATTGATGTATATGAGGCCCATGAGCGAGGTCCAATGTGATGTATATGAGGCCCTTGTGTGAAGCCCTGTGTGAGGCCCAAGGTGATGTATATGAGGCCCAATTGTGATGTGTGATTCCACCATGATGTACATAAAAATGTTTATGATGCCCATTCGACTTCCTAGGTGGTATTAAAATGGGTCATGCCTTGGGTTAAATGTCCACATTATAAGGGAAATGGTGTTTAAATGTCCGCATTGAAACCCTCCCTAAGGCCCGTTGTTAGGCCCATGCTCATCTCCTCTTAGTAGGCTAATCCAAATCATTTAGCCCCCATAATTATTAGGCACATTCTTAATATGAGTAGGTCGTCTAAGCCCACCTTGATATGAGGAGAGTACATCATCACCATGATTCATGCCCATACGCATCATCTACATGTTTGATATGAGATGCGGTTAACCATTGCATATACCATTGGGCAGGTTGTTTATGTGACTCCCTGATAGGCGAAGTTATCCCACATGAGCGCACGGTGTACGTAGGATTGATGCATAATTGGACTGAGTGACTCATGCATCTTGCATTGTGTAATTATGATTATTGTATGCCCTAGCGACATCAGGGCTTTAGCCTCTGCAGATATAGCATGGATGGCAGGATTAGATACAAGAACTTCTGGTTAAGCACGGGGGCGAGAAGGATGTCCTAGGGTGAAAGTCCTCAAACCCTTATGATACCATGGAAGATGCTCCAATGCCTAGACCGAGTAGATGTATGACCGCATGAGGGCTGAATACCGGGAGGCCACTTCTCCCATGTGTCGTAGTAGGTTGGAAGGGGGTGTGGCCTTACCCGTCCGAGGGGAGGGGGCATTTGCTGGGCTGAGTATGACCAACTCGTAAATGGGTCCGCTATCGACATGCCGGATAGATATTGGCTGACTATTGGCCAGGCGGATAGTGAGGTCTCTTCCTCTTGCACGGTTGTATGTCCAGTGTAGGGAGGCAATGTGGTGTATAGTGTATTAGACCCTTGTGATTATCCAAAGAGAGCTATACTGATATATGATGCTCCAGAGATGAGCTAGATTGATATGTGGATTGGTATGTTTGAGCTGCATCTTGCATATGACATTGGCTATGTAGGCTTTACATCGCATTGTATGGCCTTGGTGTGGCCGATAGCATTCATCTTTGCATCGCATAGACTTGGTACGACAGATAGCATTCATGCCTTGTAGCACATAGCCTTAGTATGGCTGACAGCATTGTACTAGTCCCCGGTAATGATCCCAAAGTTGTTCGGTACTGGTATTATGACACCCCGTCATTGTTGTACACGTGGGCGGGTATATGTGTGTAGACGATGATGTGTGCAGGGCCTAGGGGCTTGAAGGAGTTACCAGTGGTTGGGAAGCTACTGTTCAGGGGTTGCGTACTCAACATTCGACTCATTCATTCATTCATTCATCTACTATCCACTCGGGCTGGTGGTGCGCAACCAAGTTATTATGTCTACCTTCGCAATGGCCAGGATTTCGGTTGGGCACGCTACCAACCTGAGATCAGGAGTTTATCACATTGAGTCTAACTATCCAAGTTTAGGTATGGGACTAGTTTGGATAGAAGTCCAACCCCACAACTTGCGATACCACATACTATCATCCCGACTATACGCTCCAGCTTGTTAGTTCTTTTGAATTGCATATTGCATTGCATCCTTAACATATGACATTTGGCTTACTATGACTACACACTCCATTTCTGCTATTTCCCTTCCATCGTATGCCATATAGTAGAAAATGAAATTTGATTATCTTGTTCATGATGATTGGCTATTTTAATGTTTCATGATCGCTTGTTGAGTGACATGTCTATTATTGATGTCATGTTCATGATAAACTATATAGTTATACGACATGCTTAATTGATAACCTGCTCACATATGATAACATGTTCGGTTGATAACATGCCTATGTTTTTTTGGATGTCTTTACGGGAGCGCCCTGATAAGACGTGTTTTACTCTCGGCACGTAGTAGACTCACGAGCTGTGGTTTGCTCATATGTATGACTTACACTTTTTCAAGAAGCATATAAGAGCTGTTGGAGTTTTCTATTGTTTCCTTCGTTACTGTCAAGCTGGTGCACCATATTATGTGTGACATGTCGAACAAGTTGGTCTCTTCGATACGTGTTGATACCATGTACAAAATATGTAATCGCCTAAATAGATTAACCGTTTTTTTTAAATCACATTAAAAATCCTCCTTATAGGATCCCAGGATCGGAATCTGGCATATGGGTGTCCGGAGTCGAGAATGGGATATTACGGAGGCTGTTAGTGCCGAATTTGGTGATCGAGAATTTTGTGAGCCCGGTTTCCGAGTTTGGGGCGTGACATAGATGACTTACACATTTTCAGGATGCATGCAAGAGCTGTTGGAGTTGCTATTATTTCCTTCATTACTATTGAGCTGGTGCACCATAGTTGGTGTGATATATCAAACAGGTTCGTCTTTTCCATATGCATTGATAACATGTACAAAATGTGTAATCGCTTATACAGATCAATCGTTAAAAAAATCATCATATTAAAAATCCTCCTTATAGGATCCTAAGATTGGAATCCGGCATATGGGTGTCGGGAGCCAAGAACGGGGTACTACAGAGGCTGTCGGCACCGGATTCAGCGATCGGAAATTCTGTGAGCCCAGTTTCCGGGTTTGGGGTGTGATAATAATTCTATTATTAATTATCATCATCATTAGCGTTACTATAATTATTGCAATTATTAAATATGGTTAACCATTAGTAGGTTAATTTTACTAGTATTAGTTATTAAAGATACTTGATATTAACAATTATCATTATTACTGCTATTCTTATTTTGTCATTAGTAGGATATTGATTATAAGATTAGTGTTGTTAATAAACAATTATTAATTATCTTTACCTCATTCTAATATTATTATAAATTGAATTATATGAGTTAGGTTTCAAACCCTAAACCAAAGTCTAAGATTTGATTAATGGATAAAACCCTATACCTAGGTAATCCAAACCCTAGGCTAAGACCTTAACCATGAATAACGTATAAAGCTTGGATCTAACTGTATAACTTTACAATTCATGGTAGGATTTGATTCAAAGGGAACACGTGCTTCCTAGCAACATTAGTTGACGATTTAGCACATCAGGTGATGATTCCTTCCCCTTGAGCTTTCCATTTACCCATTAGCTTGAGTGATAGTTTCCATTTTAATTTTAATTGGTAATTGATATCTTCACTTTGTAATCACATGTGTTAATTGTTTGAATTGGATTGCTAGATTACATGCTTAATATTTATCTTACACATCTTCCTATGTGTATGGATTACTTGTGAATTGCTTATGGAACATAGACTGGTACATCAGTGGGAAACCCCCACTTATAAATGTACACCCATGCTTGGGATGTAATCGATTGAATGTGATTGTAATGGACCTACGACTTAGTGGTTATTGAATGGTGGCTGGAATTAAATATTGATGTGGGCCTACCATCTAGGGGTTGCTGTGTCTAAATGGTCTTTAAGGGTGGTATTTAATCGCATGGTTTTGATATCGGCCCTATGTGGCTTAGTTTTGATATTCGCCCGAGTTGGTTTTATTTTGGTATTTTTCCTATATGGGTTCGATATATTATTTCTATATAACCATGCGATGGTAAGCCCCACATACTGAAACATGATTGGCCAGTAGTCAACGGGTTTCCATTGAACATCCTAAGATGGTAGTCTCATGAGCCGTGGATAGTGGTATGGGACCTATGCCCGAGCTGTCGTCCTACGCTAGGTAACGAGCCCCCTGTAGAGACCTTGAGCTTTTTTAAATTGGCTGATTGTAACTAGACTAATAATTGTTTGGCTAATCATGCATACATGGTACAGACCATCATCTATCGCTATCGTATGTAATGTACGCACTCTGTCCGACTGGATGAGCATTCCCAGGTCGATGATTGTATGGGTGACGAGCCCACTGTCCGCACGGATGAGCATCCTCGGGGCGATGATTGCATGCACACATCCATGCATCTAATAAGACTGCATCATGTATTGTTTTGTATGCCTTGTTATGTTTTTGTAATTATGTTTACCTAATGCGGTGATGTGTAATCTTGAGGGGAATTCACACTGAGTTGGTCACTCATCCATCAAATATATAACCATACAGGTAATACAGGTGGCCCAGATGATATTCACGTTCTTATTGATGAGGAGCAGGCTATAATTGACAAGGGCGCATGATTGTATTTGCTAAGGATTACTCCAAAAATTTCATCCCAAGATTGTTGTAATTTATTTTGTTTCACATGTAATATTATTTCATTTCGTAATTGTTAATTTCAGAGACATTGGTTGTATAAGTCATTATAGGCAGCTTCTTGTATATTTGAATAATCATGCAACTTTCCTTTACATTTGATTGTCCATACTACGCTAACTGCTTACTCTGAATGATAAAGAAAAAAAATATATGGAATTTGGCTCTTTATACGTTAACACTCGGGTTTTTAGGAAACGGGTCATATACTCGAGTTCTGAAAAGTCAGGGCGTTACACTATGTCATGTGGAGCATTACTAGATTCACTATTATCCTTCGAGTCTTTGGATTCCTTAGGTTTCTCAACCTTCTTAGGAATCTCCTTGTTAATCTCTTTACCACTTTTCAAGGTGGTGATGGATTTAACATCTTCCATATGTAGGGTTGAAGAGTTGAGATCACTTATCTTGAATTGTCCCTTAGGGTTAGGTTGAGGTTAATCTAGAAATGTCCATTTCTCCCTAACACTTGTGTCTCAATTCTTACTGCCAAAGTTCTGAGTTCATTTATGGCCTGTAGTTTCCCTTGTATGAATGTATTCAATACATCTTAAAGAGTTCTCCTAGATGGGGTCCAGTAGATGGCTCTTGGGGGTTATTAGGTGCATTCACATTTGGTCCATTCCTCCAATTGAAATTTGGATGGCTCTGCCAATCGGGAGTCTACGTATTAGAATTTAGTGCACTAAAGGGGCGTTGACATGCGTTTGTAGTAATCACTTGAGCATGTAACACCTCCTAAAATCATCAATGTTTCTTAAAAGTCTCGCTGTATTTTATAGCCAGTTGGAAATTCTGTACAAATTGGATCATAAAAAGTGGTTGAAAAAACTCGTTAAATCTATGAATGAGGACGATGGAAAGGCATATCCACCATCTGATTCAGAAAAGGTAAACAACCATCTTTTACACACCTCCACCTTTTACTCAGCCCAAAGTTCTTCCACAATTCAAACTGTAAAAGAAAACCAATGGATGATTCTGGCGACAAGGGTGGAGAAAGGGGTTAATATTATAGTCAATGTTACTCAGGTTAAACAACACAAAGGCATTCATCATATATATGATATTGAATGAATGAATGATTTATTGGTTTGTATGTGGAACTCTATTTGAGATTCTAGATAACTTTTGAGTTTTGACAATGTTTATTTACTTTGTTCTATATAATATATATATATATATATATATATATATATATATATATATATATATATAGACCTGGACTCGGATCAGGTCAGGCATGCTGGCTCGATAACGAGTCGGGTCGAGTTCGGGTTAGGTCTATTTCAAAATCGAGTCGAGTCAGGTTAGCCCCGAGTCAGTCTGACTTGACTCGATGCCCAACTCTATTCATAAGGCGAGTCCCACTAGGATTAACTAAAAACAAAATATCATCTTCATCAAAAACTCTTGTGGCCCATGCAAAGTTTCCAATGGTAGGCATTACTTCTTTGTGTGGAATGATCCACCTGAGTTTTGGATCTGCCTCATTTTTTGGATTCCTATTGTGAGCTTATTAAATTTGTGGATAGAGTGGATTTTTCACCAACATATCGGCAGGCCCTAGTTACCAGAACTTGAGGGTATTGGAAAAAAGAAAAGAAACAAGCATAATTGGTTATTTAAAAACATATATACAAGTTAAACACGTTTTCGTAAATGTGTTTTATTAAATAGAAAAACTATTAAGGACGATCTAGAAAACAGAAATTGGTGCTCACCATATCCTTTGATAGAATTGAGAAAGTAAAAAAATTTAGGAACATGCTGTTTATATAAGAATTATTTGAAAACGAAGGATTTAAGAGATGTGAGGAAGATATAACCCACCAGTCGAATACCCCGTGAGCATTATTACTCTGCATGTAGAATTCTATTGATTTTAATTGATTTTTTTAATACATTTTAATCTTATTTATATGCAACACACACATAAGTAGTGTTTTTTTTTTTTTTGGACTGTATGGAGGGGCCATTAGCAAGAATCTAGAAAGCATTTTAAAAACGGGTCATAGGTGACATCCAGTTCATGCCATGCACACACAAACTATTTTCATGTTGAAAATGTGGCACAATGCAAACAGCTTCCTCTTAAAGGTGCTCTCCACAGCTGCCATTACCCACGTAAGCTTACAATGGTAATGGGCAGATGTGGGATGATGTAGGATGAGTCCGGGAAGACCGAATGGGGTGCCAAGATTGCACAAATTAATTAGATTGAAGGATCTTTATCACGTAGAAAGGGTCTAGATGCACTACACCAAAATCGTCATTTAGGAACGGTTTAAAACCGTTCCTAAATGCTTCAGGAGCGGTTCCAAACCGTTCCTAAATGAGGCGTCGCAGAAAAACAGGAACGGTTCAAAACCGTTTTGGGTACCGTTTCAATTTTTTGAAACGGAATTTCAGGAACGGTTTTAAACCGTTCTAGTGCCAACGGTCACATTTTGGAAACGGTTTTGAATGCTTAAGTTGCCAACGGTCACATTCTACTACACAGTTTAATTTGTTGCCAAGGGTCACATTCTAGTACACGTCAACGTCTGCCTATTGAAAGTTATGATCGTCCCGTCAATTGATTTCAGTTTTATGTCCCATCCATATTGCTTTCCTTGATTTAGATGTTTTAATTTGAGTCCCCCGCTTATCAGCTACATCGCTCTGCTGGAGTATCAATTCAAATGCACAAAAATGTATTGAGCCTGACAGAGCGATCAGGGATAGTGTGTATACATGCACACCACAAGATCTGTGCGTTGTTGAATGATCATCATCGCACCATGACCACAATATCCACTCCCTACTTAGGTGTGGGGCCATTTTTTTCAGTGGCATGTGCAAAATTAGCGGAACCACCTTCCTAATGGAAGGCGAAGAACAGAAGTACAACCGTAATACATCATAGGCAGACAATCGCCGTGCAGGATCTTTCAATCTAAAAGATATTCTGTGAATACCTCAACTACAATGGGCCCCACCATTCCAATGGTCTAGATCACCTGAATTGTACGAAAAAAAAAACAAAACAAAAAAAAAAACTAGAACTAAAACCAGTGTCCAGTGCATATCCACAGATCACATCAAACGGACAAAATGAAAGCTCCATCGACACCGTTACATCGCACCATCCGTGATTGCCTCAGACATGTCCCATGAGTCCTTGGACGCGAAACACCACATCTTCATAATCGGAGAAAATCTGCTGCTGCTGTTGGGCTTGAATCAGCTGCCTGAAGGGCTGGAGAAGGCCTAGAGAATGCTGCTGCCTGCTGTTTTCAGCTTGTGGGTTGTGCTGGTAATACATGCTATCCAAGCTTAGAGAAATAGAAGCCACAGTAGCCCAAATTGCTAGTCAACTGCACAAACCACCATCTCCAGCCACTGCCATTGTTTCATGCTGCAGCTACTCTAAAATAATAAGTTCCTTGTCAACCTAGAGTGCATTGTATCAATAGCATACCTGCCAAAATCACCCATTAACAGGATATCATTACATGCATTGGAAATGATAAAATATCAAAACCCAGAATACAGTAGCATGAGGTGACCCTCTGATGAATGAGTTGGATGGCCTACATACATGTGGGCCCCATATCTACCAGGTGCCATCATTAGCTTACGGAGGTATCAGTATCGCTGGAGCACGGCAGCTTATTTACCAAAAATCAAATTGATCAGACTTTCATATCCATCAGATTAGTGCATTTGGTAATGCTATCTATAAATTCGAGAGAAAAATGAGCGACGGTCCACATTCAATGGAAGTAACGAAGAAAGATCGGAAGATCTGGAGTTTAAAATTGAAGAAAGATTGGAAGAAACCGATTTGCAACTAATTGGTTCATCTGTTGGTTTCGGGCATGTCATGCTACTCGCTAATTCAGTAGCATCATCACTAATTAGTCTGCGTGATGTAGGAAGAATAGCTTCCCGCAGAGCATTTTCAGCATGGAGCTTCTCATCACTAGATGGCAACTGCTCTTGTTGATCAGAAGACTGGCCGTCTATATTCATGTACTTGGAAGAGTGATCAGGAGATTCACATGATAATCGGAGCCTTTCTTCTTGTTTAACCTTTTGCAGCATCTCCTCAATATACTGCAAGAGAGTATAAAATGGCAGGGGTTTAGAAACATAGATAAGAGGGCATTCCAATGCAACACATATTGGCAAAAGTATGTGTTCAAACCCCTCAGTTTAACTAAATAAATACAAAATGGAGAAAAGAAAAAAAAAAAAAAAGATAGGAAAAAAGAAACTCAACCCGACTCGGTGCTTACTCAACCGGACTTGGTCTGGGTTAGTCCAAGACAGACCTAGACTCGGATCAGGTCAGGCATGCTGGCTCGATAACGAGTCGGGTCGAGTTCGGGTTAGGTCTATTTCAAAATCGAGTCGAGTCAGGTTAGCCCCGAGTCAGTCTGACTTGACTCGATGCCCAACTCTATTCATAAGGCGAGTCCCACTAGGATTAACTAAAAACAAAATATCATCTTCATCAAAAACTCTTGTGGCCCATGCAAAGTTTCCAATGGTAGGCATTACTTCTTTGTGTGGAATGATCCACCTGAGTTTTGGATCTGCCTCATTTTTTGGATTCCTATTGTGAGCTTATTAAATTTGTGGATAGAGTGGATTTTTCACCAACATATCGGTGGGCCCTAGTTACCAGAACTTGAGGGTATTGGAAAAAAGAAAAGAAACAAGCATAATTGGTTATTTAAAAACATATATACAAGTTAAACACGTTTTCGTAAATGTGTTTTATTAAATAGAAAAACTATTAAGGACGATCTAGAAAACAGAAATTGGTGCTCGCCATATCCTTTGATAGAATTGAGAAAGTAAAAAAACTTAGGAACATGCTGTTTATATAAGAATTATTTGAAAACGAAGGATTTAAGAGATGTGAGGAAGATATAACCCACCAGTTGAATACCCCGTGAGCATTATTACTCTTGCATATAGAATTCTATTGATTTTAATTGATTTTTTTAATACATTTTAATCTTATTTATATGCAACACACACATAAGTAGTGTTTTTTTTTTTTTTGGACTGTATGGAGGGGCCATTAGCAAGAATCTAGAAAGCATTTTAAAAACGGGTCGTAGGTGACATCCAGTTCATGCCATGCACACACAAACTATTTTCATGTTGAAAATGTGGCACAATGCAAAGAGCTTGCTCTTAAGGGTGCTCTCCACAGCTGCCATTACCCACGTAAGCTTACAATGGTAATGGGCAGATGTGGGATGATGTAGGATGAGTCCGGGAAGACCGAATGGGGTGCCAAGATTGCACAAATTAATTAGATTGAAGGGTCTTTATCACGCAGAAAGGGTCTAGATGCACTACACCAAAATCGTCATTTAGGAACGGTTTAAAACCGTTCCTAAATGCTTCAGGAGCGGTTCCAACCGTTCCTAAATGAGGCGTCGCAGAAAAACAGGAACGGTTCAAAACCGTTTTGGGTACCGTTTCAATTTTTTGAAACGGAATTTCAGGAACGGTTTTAAACCGTTCTAGTGCCAACGGTCACATTTTGGAAACGGTTTTGAATGCTTAAGTTGCCAACGGTCACATTCTACTACACAGTTTAATTTGTTGCCAAGGGTCACATTCTAGTACACGTCAACGTCTGCCTATTGAAAGTTATGATCGTCCCGTCAATTGATTTCAGTTTTATGTCCCATCCATATTGCTTTCCTTGATTTAGATGTTTTAATTTGAGTCCCCCGCTTATCAGCTACATCGCTCTGCTGGAGTATCAATTCAAATGCACAAAAATGTATTGAGCCTGACAGAGCGATCAGGGATAGTGTGTATACATGCACACCACAAGATCTGTGCGTTGTTGAATGATCATCATCGCACCATGACCACAATATCCACTCCCTACTTAGGTGTGGGGCCATTTTTTTCAGTGGCATGTGCAAAATTAGCGGAACCACCTTCCTAATGGAAGGCGAAGAACAGAAGTACAACCGTAATACATCATAGGCAGACAATCGCCGTGCAGGATCTTTCAATCTAAAAGATATTCTGTGAATACCTCAACTACAATGGGCCCCACCATTCCAATGGTCTAGATCACCTGAATTGTACGAAAAAAAAAACAAAACAAAAAAAAAAACTAGAACTAAAACCAGTGTCCAGTGCATATCCACAGATCACATCAAACGGACAAAATGAAAGCTCCATCGACACCGTTACATCGCACCATCCGTGATTGCCTCAGACATGTCCCATGAGTCCTTGGACGCGAAACACCACATCTTCATAATCGGAGAAAATCTGCTGCTGCTGTTGGGCTTGAATCAGCTGCCTGAAGGGCTGGAGAAGGCCTAGAGAATGCTGCTGCCTGCTGTTTTCAGCTTGTGGGTTGTGCTGGTAATACATGCTATCCAAGCTTAGAGAAATAGAAGCCACAGTAGCCCAAATTGCTAGTCAACTGCACAAACCACCATCTCCAGCCACTGCCATTGTTTCATGCTGCAGCTACTCTAAAATAATAAGTTCCTTGTCAACCTAGAGTGCATTGTATCAATAGCATACCTGCCAAAATCACCCATTAACAGGATATCATTACATGCATTGGAAATGATAAAATATCAAAACCCAGAATACAGTAGCATGAGGTGACCCTCTGATGAATGAGTTGGATGGCCTACATACATGTGGGCCCCATATCTACCAGGTGCCATCATTAGCTTACGGAGGTATCAGTATCGCTGGAGCACGGCAGCTTATTTACCAAAAATCAAATTGATCAGACTTTCATATCCATCAGATTAGTGCATTTGGTAATGCTATCTATAAATTCGAGAGAAAAATGAGCGACGGTCCACATTCAATGGAAGTAACGAAGAAAGATCGGAAGATCTGGAGTTTAAAATTGAAGAAAGATTGGAAGAAACCGATTTGCAACTAATTGGTTCATCTGTTGGTTTCGGGCATGTCATGCTACTCGCTAATTCAGTAGCATCATCACTAATTAGTCTGCGTGATGTAGGAAGAATAGCTTCCCGCAGAGCATTTTCAGCATGGAGCTTCTCATCACTAGATGGCAACTGCTCTTGTTGATCAGAAGACTGGCCGTCTATATTCATGTACTTGGAAGAGTGATCAGGAGATTCACATGATAATCGGAGCCTTTCTTCTTGTTTAACCTTTTGCAGCATCTCCTCAATATACTGCAAGAGAGTATAAAATGGCAGGGGTTTAGAAACATAGATAAGAGGGCATTCCAATGCAACACATATTGGCAAAAGTATGTGTTCAAACCCCTCAGTTTAACTAAATAAATACAAAATGGAGAAAAGAAAAAAAAAACCATGGCAGAAGAAATGTTGCCTATCAAAAGCTCCTGGCAGATTATAATGAGAAAGAATTAAAACATTTTTAAAAATCAACAAGGATATCGATGTATGGAAAGAAAATGAATTTAGCAAATCCAATAATGAGAAAATACATAGCTTAATAGCAAGTCAAACAAACAAGAACTAAAAATTCTTCACCATAACAAAATTAACAGGGCATCTCTCTAAATGAGTTCTAAGCATGTTCTTCTAACGATACAAAAGCAAGTGAAGCGGTGCATGCAAATGCACAACCTGAGTTAAATGGATCCAAAAGTAGGAGCAATTTCCTTGCCACTAATGGAACAATCAAGTTACTGGAATTTGCAATGAATCTCAAAAAAGAAAAATATTCCCACAACACAATGATTTATTCACTAAATGGAGCCAAACTAAATTCCAGTGCTATGATGCAAAATTTTCAAGCTTTAGGGACAGAGTAGATACACATTTTAATGCTGAGTTAGATGGATTTAACCTTAGATATTGTGGTTGAAATAAAAATTGCAATGGAAACTTGTTTCCAATAACACATCATACAGACTCCAAAAATCTTTCAAAACAAAGACAATAGGCCATTCAAAATCTAAACGAAAAGAAGAAAGAAAGAAAGAAAGAAAGAAAAAATACTGTGCTTCATAAGCAATGAATATTAGTTAGGAAAGAAGAGATGGAAGCTTGCCTTCCTCACTGGGTATTGGTCCCTTTGGCGTGAAAGGAATAGACGATGCTTTGAGGATAAGTCCTCTTCCTTGGGTGGGATTCATATAGTAGTATTGGGATCCTTGTGCCTCGGGTGGGGTTTCTGAGTTCAGGGAACTCTTTGTAGTTTGTGTGTGTGATTCTCAGTAATTTAGTAGCAGTTTATCACCATGAAGCCTGAAGATAAGCCACAAAGTAGCTACGGGATTAGATGCAAAAAGAGTTCTTCCAGAGGTAATCAAGCAGAAAAACAAATGCAGCAGAGAATTAAAAATAAGTGTGCACATAAAGGTGGACTTCCAGTAACGCACCTCAAGCAACATATGTGACAAGGCCATTTAAAAGAAATTTCCATGACCAACATCCATATCAGTCACCTGGTGTACACCCATCGACACCCATATTTGGAGAAAACCTTTGTGTATGCTTTATTCTTGTGATTAGAAGTTGTATGGTACTAACTATATTGAGATATATACAGACATATGTATGTATGCATATAGATTTTTGATACTTTATGCATTCGTGGCCTAAAATTTATATAACAATAAATGTTTTGACTTTTTACATTGTCATTTATCTTTACGAATGAGTCAATGTGTCACCTTTTAAGGGCTCCCTGTCCGTCAGCTCATGTCCATGCTCGAGTCATTGAGGTAACAACATTATTGGAACAAGATAAGCTTCTATGACTCAGCCAGTGGCATGGAAAGGAAGGGGTAAAATGGGCTGAATTACATCCATATAATGCTTTTCCCAACAGATGCCACTTCCAGAAACCCGAAAGCTCCGCAGCCACTTCATCATTGGCCACTTCCAGTTCAGTACAAAGGCACAAATTTGACTTTCCTCTTCAGGAAGTCCCTCAATGCCATTCTTCTATTGGGATTACCCAATCGTTCAACGTTCTATGAAACAATGTTCATACTCTATCTATTACCCAAATTGCCCCTTTCCCTCTTTTTGTCCTGATTTCTTGATTTATCATAATTCATGAGACGAGATATTGTAGTAATGCCAGACCGTGGTCTTTAGTTCCCATGTTAGCTAAATGTAAAGCTGATTAGAGGCCAGAACCATCAGAAAATTCCTCGCCATCTTCTCATCACTCATAATCCCTTTGATTTATTAGAGCAAGCCACCTAGATGTCCATACTAACTGCAAATTTTGAGATTCATTTGAATATTGGTAAGTTCAAAACAAATGAGAGACAGACTAAAATCTACTTGGCATGACTGCTACAACTCTACAGGGTTGCTATATCATCCATCATCATCAGATATGTAAAAATTGTTGGAAATACCTAAGAAGAAACATATAATGCTTGGCCAAGTAAACAAAAATGGTTTTGGTTCAGCCAGAAACCTAAAGGTGGCCCACTTCCATGATCCAGGCCGTTCATCTGGTGGGCCCTATTATGAATGAATCATGCCCCAAAAACTCCCCACTCATAGAATCTTACCGCAGGATCAGTGGAATTTTGCAGTCGAATACAGATGATTGGGCAAACCATCCATTTGTAGACCACAAATCAAACATCGAAGATCACCTAATGGAGTTTTTTTTTCCAACATGGCCCATCTAAGGGAACCCACTATATGGACCATCTGGATCACTGAAAGGTGGAAACTAGCTCTAAATGTGTGGGGTGAGCAAAAGAAGAACAGCCAAACATCATATAACACCAGAATTTCCAAATAATGAAGGAATTGCAGCAGTGCCATCACAAGTATAACTCTAATAGTATCTCAATTTACTTTTATTTATTATTTATTATTTTATTTTTAAAATATATAGCTTCTCAAATTATCGCCTGGTAAACCAAAATATTCACAATCTGAGATTCAACTCATATAACAAATTTAAAAATACAAGCTTCTCAGCAATTCTAGGCCAAAAAAGACACCAGAGAAGTAGAACTAAATCATTAAAAAATCTGAAATCACAACAGTAAGTCACTCGAAGGCGTACCTAAAGGAGGATCGAAATCATCCGGCTGTGAAGAAGCAAGAGGCTGTTCCGCTCCTTCTCCCATTTCCGCATCTCCAGAAACAGAGCGAGCTCCTCTTCCTTCTCCTTCATCACCGTTCTAAGATTCCTCCCTTGCCTCTATTGCACGGAGCCTTTGTATGCGACTCCACCACCCTAAATCCCAAATGAATAACCATATCTGGTTGTATCAGTGCTGGAAGGTCAACCAACAACTGCCAGATAAGTCCTAGAATATAGAAGACATGCATAAAATCAATAAAAAGTTACGAAGAGACTTAGATCTAGGTTGCTCCCTACGGTTCCAAGTTCCAATCGCATGCACAAGTTTAGTACTTGGTAGAAGAGTTCATCTACTAAAATTTCATATACTTGTTAAAATAGCTCCACCAATAGAAAAGGGTTTACTCAATTGCCACGAGTTGATTGGACTAAATTTAGGAGCAACTTGGAAAAGGTTAACAAGATTCTCAATGCAAGATTCATTGTAAAGTTAACATTATAACGTTGAAAGATACACAAGCATACAAATTTTAATTTATAAAGCAGAAAAAGAAGAAGAAGAAGAAGAAGAAGAAGAAGAAGAAGAAGAAGAGAGGACCCAGCACCCTATATTAGGCAAAATGTTAGGCAGTTAGAAAGCAGCATGAGCAGAGATTTGGGTGTTGTAGAGATGAGAACATGGAGATGAAAGTGTGTGAAGACAACGATAAGTTTAGAACCTGCAGTATGGTTTTTTTTTTTCCCTAATGAAAATGGCTCTATTGTTAGCTGGTACATAATCTAAGTCATGGATTTGAGTTCCATTACGGACAAGCCCATGGATTAGGGAACCATGGCCAAGGTAGGACCAACCACGGTTCATTGCCGCCTAGCCAAGTGGGCACAATCGTTACAATGTTAAGATATTAGACTAAAAAGGATTGGCTTCTACAAACCACCTAAACTCGATTGGGTCAGTTTGGGCACCTTGGATAGATATCTGTGTCTAGTAACTTTTTTGTCAAGCTGGAACAGGACCTTCATTAACCCCAAAATGCCAAGCTTTTTGGTGTTCTTGCCTGAAATGGAGATGCAGTACAAAAATAAATTGTAAAATTTGTATAAAATGATATTCAAATATTTAATTATAATATATGAAATAAATGTCTGGTTGTAATGAAAGTAGAAAGATACTTAGGATGGATGTTCAATGTAATGTTCTCCATGAAAATCTCACTTGATGCTCGTCTTTAAGCTCATATTTAAAAGCCTTTGAAAAAAAATGAAAGAAGAATGCTTATAAGGAGATTCAAATGCATGAAGAGCTTGATGGGAGTGTCTTCTTCACCTACAAATCTTATAAGATGAGATGCAGAAAATATGAACATCCATAGACAACCATATACTAATAACACAACATAAAGATCATACATTTATCAAAGATCTGTCCATTATCACCCACATTGACATATCACAGTTCAATGTAATCATCATCATTAAATTAGGATGTTTCCAACTGAATCAGAAGTAATTGGACAAAGTGGAAATGTGTCTCTGGAGTGATGAGTCATCAGATCAGATCAGACGAATGTTTTCAGATGGAGAGGCTTCCAATTCCATCTCAGAGAAGTGGGACATACAAAACAAATTGCACAGCTACAATGACCAGACCTCGGAGATGAAGTCAAGATAAACCACTAATATAATTTCAATCACACACAAAAAATTATATTATATGAAATTCAAATTCAATAGAACAATTAAGTAACAAAAAAGAAGGTATGAACAAAAACCAAATTGGCGTGACTACTTTACCAATTCATCAAATCCAATAGAGGATTAATTCAATAGATAGCATCCAAATTCCATTTATTTTTCAACTAATTCATTGACTTCAAGTATACCACGAATTAAAAAGAAAGAAAGTATGCCATATGTATTGGATTTTGACCCTATTCATCAAACATGTTTGCTGTTCAACAAAGCCTAACGAATAGCATCTTCATTTCCAGTACAAATGTTTCAACATAATAAGAAGAAATAAACTTGGGTAATCTGCAAATCAGTAAGGTAACACTTAGTTCAATCATCATAGTCACTAAAAAATATAAACCAAGCATTCAATCCATAACATTTCAAGCCAGAGAAAGCAACAACTTTAAGAATTAATGGATTAGTTGGAAACCACCACTATGGACCCAATGCTCATCTTACATGTATGTTGCACACGTATGTCATGTTGGCATATTTGACATGATTTAGTTCTTCAAGCTCACTCTCCTGTTGAACATGCATAATACACTTCCAAAATTCTTTCCAGATATTCAAACATGGTTTCTTGACTCCAAATAGTCAAACTCCAGGGTGCCAAGTGGGGCCTATGGTTTGGTGATCCCATCTATTCATATGATGTTCCCATGGTAGTGGGTGGACGATGGACAATGCCTGTAAATTTCCCTGACAGGACCTCCCTAATCCTATATTAATAGCCCACAAATGGACAGTTATGAAAGTACACTGTTCTATATCCAACAAAAAAAGGCCAAAAAGGTTCTTCCCTCCCTGGAAGACTTTGAGGGAAGATATGCTTCTGTGACAGCACTGATTCTTGGAGCATCATGAAGTGCACACCAGATCATCACCACCTAGGCACCTGTGTGTGATGATCTGGTTGCTTCAATGGGCCATCACGTCAATGGGTAATGATCCAAAAGACAAGTCTGTATGTGATGATCTGGTTGATGTGATAGGTCATGATAGAATGCGGTGATCTGATTGATTTAATGGACCATCATGTAGATATGATTGATTCAATGGACCATCATGTAGATGGGTCATGATCCCTTAAAAAAAATGTGTGCAGTGACTTGGTCGATTCAAGGGGCCCTCACGTCAGTGGGTCATGACCCTAACCAAATGGATAGGTTCATCCAATTGCTTCAATTTAATGGGACATGGTCCATCCACATCATGGCAATAGGATCAACAGTACTGATCTCAAACACGTTTTCCATGTCTCAAATACTTCTCTCCCTCTTCTCCTCCTCTCAAAATCCACTATTATTTAAGAGGCCCGATACAATATATAACATTCCATTAAAAAAAAAAAAAAAAAAAGGGCATGACTAGCAACAAACCCCACAAGAAGGGAAAAAGAAAAAGGAAGGACCATGCGCTGATGTACCTGTCAGCACGCTGTTGCTGCTGCTACTGCTGCTGCACTCACTCCCTCCCTTCAGTCTTCCCCATTCAACCGTGGATGACAGAACACACACACACCCATACAGAGCTGCTGCGACTGCTTCTACAATACCGTGTGGGGACTGTCAGATCTAGAGTTGGATAGGGAGAGGGAGATCGAGAGAGGGAGGGAGAGTGAGAAGGAGATCGAGAGAGGGATGGTCGAGATCGGAAGAGGGAGAGGGAGATCGAGAGACAAGGAGGGAGAGTGAGAGGGAGATCGAGAGAGAGGGTTGAGATCGGGACAGGGAGATCAAAAGAGAGGGAGATCGAGAGAGAGAGAGAGAGAGAGGGTTGAGATCGGGAGATCGAAAGAGGGAGATTGAGAGAGGGAGGGGGAGATCGGAAGAGGGAGAGGCGGGCGTTTTGGGCGTCTTGAAGGGAGCAGGGCGTTTTGGGCGTTTTGAAGGGAGTAGGGCGTTTTGGGGATGAAAATACTCCAGTAGTCTCCGGTAGATTTACATAAACGTGACTCTCGAGCCATGTGGGGTCCACTTAGAGGGTTCTAATAGAATCCATTCCGTCCATCTGTTTCAAAATATTACAATTAAATATAATAATAATAAATAAGAAGATCCACCACTCGATCTGGACACACCAACAAAACAGTGAATAAACAACGCACAACAACAACTATTCCAGTACGGTTTATTACCGTCTCAAATAAAAAACGGCTTACAGCCGTTTCTGAACCAAAATGCCATCCGTACCAGTTACGCGATTTTGGTGTAGTGATGCCTGCTATAGCTTCTGACTATTGTAGCTTTGTAATCTATTATCCATTTTGCGTGTATAATATATGATCCGAAAGTTATTAGCCTCTGAATGCCTTTGCAAAATTCCATCATTTTAAGAGTAAAATCTGAATTTGAAGTCAAGACTTCTTATTTTAGTAAGTTTTTTATTCGTGAAAGCTACAAATTTAGTGCTCAAAATAGGCTATATCAGTTACTTGGTGAAGAGGCTTTTTCATTATTCTTAAAAATATTTTCACTTGATAGAGAACTTTAAAAAAAAAAAAAAAAAAAAAAAAAAGCCTTCTGAACATAAGGTTCCTTGTCGATTCCGAGAGAAGACATTGAGCTCTTCCTTCTACTCCTACCACGCATCCGCTATGACATGGAGCGCATATGGTGTGTATATCACATCCAACCCATCCAACGGATCTGTCTCCTCAGGTGACCCTCAGGCCTGAAAATTAATTCGATCTAAGACTCTGGTTGGCCATGACTCAGGTGAAGAGTCTGGACAGCTTGCATTTTAAATATGCAATATGATAACTGATGGAGAGCCGGTTGGGGACAGTTTCATTGCCAAGATGGATCAGAAAAGGCTCGATCATAAGTGTAGGTGATCTGGACCATCAGACCTTAAAACGGACGTATCTTGCAAACTAGAATGAGCTATCGGAAATACCATATATGATTTTGGGTAGGACGAGCTAGTTTAGCCACCCAACCCCACTACGCCAGGTTGCGCACACCAAATTTGCCAAATACCATCAGATCGATGGACGAATCTCTGTTTTAATTTCATTTTTACTATTTATAGTATGTTTTAGTTTGGGTATAACTCTTCATCCATTGGGCTTTAGGAGCTGCGCCCAACATGAAAAGTGCTTAGAATAATTATGAGAACATATGGTTTGACCAAATATGGCACTTACTATTTTTCGGCTAAAAACCATGCGCACTAGTAGGGATCACGACCGTCTTACTATTTATAGTAAGTTGTGAATTCTAAGAGTTTTAGTTGTAGTTTAATTCCGAAACTTCTACCACGGCTTAGTATCCCTATTTAAAGGGGTGTAAACTCGTTTATTCATTCATCATTCAAATTACGAATCTTATAGAATTTATTTTCTATTTTCCTTGCTTTTTTCCCTGTGGATTCGAGAAGTCTGCGTGAGGAGTTCACAGAAGCTCCATGAATTTGGAGTAGTTATCCTTGAGGAAGTGGATCACACGTTCATCCCTGCATCAACAACCTCCCACCATTAAGAGTGCGCATTTGTCCCATTTTCTAAGGCCCACCTGATTGTTTACTTGGGCTGAATTTTGGGACTTGAGGGAAATCGCGGGGAACGCATTTGTCCCATTTCTGTTTTGCTTTGAATGTATGGTGAGGATTCCATATAGAGAGGCAAAAAAAGAAAATAGCCATTTATCCCAAAACCGGACGAGATCTAGCCCATTCATCATCAAGTCAAGTGGTTGGCGCAACAGGTCCGTAAATCAAAAGTTACAAACAATCAATCCTTCCAACCAGAGGACATTTGCTTATAGAATGTGGATGATTACTTATTTCAATCTCCACGCCAAGCCAAGAACCTCCATGGTGGCGCCACTATATTAACGGTCAGGATCTAGTCCATTTTGAATCAAGGAGCATAAGGCTTAGTGTACAGTCGTAAATAAAAGAGTAGAGAAAAAGAAGTGCAGAGAAAGCATAAGATGCGATTGGAGTTGGTGGCCGACTTTATAGAAAGGAAGAACGATAAAACGGAATTTGTTTCTTTTTCCCTTTTCTTTTGATTGGAATGAGCTGGATCGAGGCAGTGTTACGTGCTCCATTCAAGATTTATGTTAATGGCATTGGCAGGTGCATGACACTTTTTTCTGGAAGGGGATTGCGTGGTGTGCCCCCACACCACAGACTTTTGTGGTGTATTGGGGTAGCCGTGTTCGGTGGGCACCAACATAGTGTATGTGTTATATCCACACCATCCATCCATTTTTTTGAGATCATTTTAGACCATGGACCCAAAAACGAGGCAGATCCAAAGCTCAACTAGACCACAATACAAAAAGAGCTTTTAACCATACCATCCAACGTTAAAACCTTCTTGGGCCCACCATGATGTTTATTTCAACCTGTCCATAAGGTTACACAGATCTAGATGATGGGAAAACAAATATCAGCTTTACCCAAAGCTTCCGTGGCCCTTAGAGTTTTTTCATGGTAGAAGTTCAATCTCCGCTACTTTTTGTGGTGTGATCCACTTGAGCGCGGGATTTGCCTCATTTTTTATCCCGTACTCTAAAATAACCTCACAAAATGGATGGTCAGTATGGATATGTAACACATACATCATTAGAGCTGGGCAGAATCCGACCTGATCTGATCCGAACCGAAGCCTAGGATCGGGTCGGATCGAGTAGGCCCACTCATATCCGACCGTACATCGGATCAAGTTCGGATCAGTGGCCAATCCGGACCAATCCGATCCGAAATCTAATCCGATTAGATCCGATCCGATCCGATCCAGTCAGGTCGTATGAAGTTAAAATAGAGTCGTTGGATGTTTGCATCTTTAACCGTTAAAAAATAAAGGGCTGGGGTTAAACCATTTCCCAAGAAAGGTGACATGAGCAGTGGGTGGCGCATTGATGAGGCTTGTGTTGGCAAGTGTACCAGACCTTGAAACAGACCTGGTTCAGAAGCGGATTGGCTAGTATACCACGGAAGCAGGCGTACTGAGTAAACTCTGTTGGCTTAACTGTCATTCATGAATTTATCTACTTCGTCCATCTCTTTTAACAGATAATTTTAGGTTTTATCCCAAAAATAGAGTATATCCAATCCTCAAGTGGAGCACACCACCAGAAGTAATGCGAATTGAACATCTACCGTTGAGAAATTATTGGGGGCCAAAGAAGTTTTAGATCAAGCTGATATTATTTTTTCCCTTCATCCATGTCTTTCTGATCTTATGAACAACTTGGATGACAAATAAACATCACTAGGGCCTTATAAAGTTTTCAACAATGGAAATCAATACTTCTACTTTTTCCTGTGGTATGGGCCACTTGAGCTTTGGATATGCATCAATTTTGGGTTCAACCCTTAAAATGATCTGGAAAAATGAATGGACGGCGTGGATAAACCATATGCATTCACGGTGGGCCCAACAGAGTTTACTCAGTACGATAAGAGCGTACTGAGTAACTCAGTACGCAATCTAATTTCGTGTACAACACACCAGCTGTACAGATAGTGTAGATACATGTTGTGCGAAGATGAGCGCATACGCGCCTCAAGCTCCGAGTTGTACGAATGACTCAAATAAGATCAAAGTTACATGGGCCCCACAATGCTATGTTTATTATATCCATACTGTTTATCCATTTTTGGTGATCATTTTAGAGCATTAGAAAAAAAATGAATCATATCGAAAGCTCAAATGGACCACGCAAAAAATAGGAACGAGGATAATGATTTTCAATGTTAAAAAATTCGTAGGGCCCACTATAACATTTATTTTCCATCTAATCTGTTAATAAGGTTAAAAATACATGGATGAAGAGGAAAAGAAAATCAAAAGGGTTTTAATGGTAAACGTTCAATCCCCCACTGTTTTTTGCAGTGTGGTCCAACTGATCTTTAGATCTGTCTTATTTTTTGACTCAATCCTTAAGATTAGCTCTCCAAATGGATGGATGGTTTGGATATAACACATACCTCATAGTTTGACCCACAAAACTTGCTGACGTTAATACACCACCAGCTAATCCACTTCCGGTTCCATGAACCATGACTTGTACAAGTACTCCACCAAATTCTCTCTCCTCTGCCCTAACCCCGCCCCTCCCTACCAAGTAGGTTATCTATCCCACCCATTCACCTTCCGTACCCGACCTGATCCAAAACATACCCAACTCGATCCGACTCGATTTCCCTGACCGAGTCGGACTTGGTTCAGGTTAGGCCAGCGGTGCATCGAATCGGATCAAAGTCAGCTGACCTGGACTCAGTCCTGGATTGGATCGAGTTCGGGTCAGTTACTTGAAAATTTGGATCGAGTCGAGTTAGACCCAAACCGGTCTGATTCGACTCAATGCCCACCTCTATACATCATGGTGAGCCAAAACTCGGTAACATCACACACACCACCCAACTCGGCCCGCCATGCAATCAGCTTCTTTTTCTCCACCCAAAATATCAAAGGACCTTCTTTAAATTATTATTTTTTTTTTAAAGAAAGAAATAAAGAAAGCAAAGTACTATAAGGGTGGCAATGGGTCAGGATCCATTAGGTTCGGTTGGATTTATATTTGGGCCATAATGAAGATGGATCTGTGAATGTGTCAACTTAATTAACCTAACATCAACCCTCATTAATTAAAATTATAAAATATTTAATAAAAAATATTATTATTTTGTATAAAACTATAAACCATATATTTAAAACTATTAAGTTCAGTAAAATCAAACATTCACTATAATCCAAATTACAATTATCATAACTAAGTTTTGAGTTTAAAACTTCATGTATATAAATACAGGAATAGGGTACTATCAGATTGGCCTCATGGGAAGCTTCCATGAGGTTGAGCTCCATGGTCCCACCGTGATGTGTAATCGGCATCAATTCCATTAATCAATTGCACCCTTTCATGGTGAGGCATGGGCCTAAAAAATCCGGCCAATCCATGACTTAGGTGGGCCACGCTACAAATAACAGTTGAGAGTGGATGCCACCCATTGAAACCTTCCTCATTGTATATGGGCCTGGTGAGATGTGGTTTCAACATTCAACCCATCCGTTGTGTTCAATTAGATGAGGGGTCACATCAAATTTTAGGCTATTCTAAAACTCATACTACACCAAAATCGTCATTTAGTAACAGTTTTTAACCATTCCTAATGCTTCAGGAACGGTTTAAAACTGTTCCTAAATGAGGCGTCGCAGAAAAACAGGAACGGTTCAGAACCGTTTTGGGTATTGTTTCCAATTTCAGAGACGGAATTTTAGGAACGGTTTTAAAACCGTTCTGGTGCCAACGGTCATAATTTAGGAACGAAATTTTTAAAACGGTTTTTAAACCTTCTTAATGTTGCCAATGGTCAGATTTTGGGACGGAATTTTAGGAACAATTTTAAACCCAGATAAACACACAAAATTTAAGATCAAGGGAAATAAATTAACGGAAGTTATTACATTCCATCAAAATAGAGATTAATCAAAAGAAAAACATAAGAAAATAATGTGCTTGAAGATATTTCATTGCAAAATCAAATTTATAAAATAAGCTACAGTAGCACTTTAAATTATAGCTTTGCGGAGATGGCATGTGAAGCTCCCTCCTCAATGCATTGATCCTCATCTCCTAGACCCACAGGAACAAGGCGCTTCCCACCTAAGAATATAAATAACTATAGAAATTGAAGTTAATTGGTAACTGAGTGAAAAAGAAAAGTCTCCCCACTAATGATCAAGATTGAAGACTGGGAGCTTTTTACAAAGGACTAGAAACACAAACACACATCTGGGACCCTTCAGTGCCCAGGCCAATTAACCCTGCTTGATATGACATATATGATTATGATGCAAAATGCATATCAGGCATAGTAAGCTTGAAAAGTTTCCCAAGGCATTGTTGTGTTGGTCTGTTAAAGGAAAAAAGAAAACTCACCATTATGGAAGATAAGCAATTTGGGAGCTCAAACCATCTGATTTGAAGCTCATCTTTTGCATATCATGGGAGTACACCAAAGCGAACTTTCTTTGTTGCATCAAATGAGAAGATTAGTTTCCCACCCTTCACCATTTCTTGAAAATAGGAGTAAAGCAAGCAGAGAATTCTAGTTAATGTAATGGAACTAGCTTCATAACTATTGATTGCTCCAAACATTAACAGAAGGCATATACTGCACCTATGCATCATGTTTATCAAAATATCCCAAATATCCCAAATCATATAAGATTCCAAACAATTTAGAATCAATCAATCGCTGTGAAATACCAAGTTATTTATCCAAGGCACACACGATCCATATAGAGCAAATGTCTTGAATGTCTGTTGATTTGATATTTAATAGTGGTGGTGCAACTAAAGTGAATTCAATATCATTTCATATTTTTAATTCATGTCCATTTAGTTTGCTTTGGGTACTAGTTCAGGTACCACCAATGGTTACAAAAGTAGATGCAACAGAGTCTAAAGTACTTGAATCTAAGGCCACCACCTAATCGATTTCCATACAATGGATCAATCAACTATGAATCTCATTTTATAGATGGACCTGGAAGTTAAAAGAATATAAGTGCCTATTGTGGTTCTCCACTCCAAGGGTTGAGAAACCTTTGACAAGGAAGTGATTAGAGATTCAACAAAGGCAGCTAATTTTAGCTTGAATTGAAAAATTGCAAACATTTCCGTGAATGACAATGCAGCATATATATGCAAAGATGTAAACCATTTATAAAGTGGTCCCTCAATGTGAGTATTAAATAACCAAGAAGATAACCAATGGTTTCTATTCGACATGCATGTCTTTCTCACTTGATGAGCATACTGCTTGAAAAGTACTCACAAACCACTAAGCATGTCCCGCTCATTACAAATGCTTGAAGCAGGCTCTGTGCAACATGGGTTTGTTCAGGTGTTCCCGATATTATAATGACAATCTCAGTTGCCCCAGGCGCAGTTTCAGTGATGGTAATTTCCCGATAAAATCAAGACATTACCAATTAAATCTCTAGTTAAAGCCTAAAAATGATGTGCAACTATTCATACTAAAGCAACTCATCAGCAAAATAGAAGTACATAAATGAAAACCTATCATGATGTACTTATTCCACCCAAAGTGGTGTTGGTGGTAATCCACACTAAAAAATCCTATGGATCTCAGTGTGGATGGAGGACACCTTCGGATTGGAAGTTTCCAATCCATCGATCAATTACCACAAATAAACAGTCAAGGATATAACAATAAACAACGGAAGAGGCAAAGATTGTATAGTTAGAAACTTCCACTTGGGTCAGGTTCTAATAGAATGAAAGCCAGTAAAATTGCATTAGGAAGAAAGGGGATCCGTAAAAACAGTGGTGACTGAACACTCATCATTAAAAACTTCTTAGAACCTGCTGTAATGTTTATTTGATATCCAACTTGTTGATTAGGTCACACACACTTGAGTGTAGGGAAAACATAGGCCTTCCTACAAAAGCCAGCCCAACAGCATGCAGCCAGAAATAGATAAACTTAATAGGTTTTTGACAACTGAAGATGTCAAAAAGTGATACAACTTCTGCATATAAAACTACCACATATTATCTGAACATCACTCCAAAGAACAGAAATAATGACAAACAACTTAAACAAGAAAAAATGGGAAAAAGGAACAAAAACATAATCTAAGAAGATAAAAGCCCCTAGTAGCATCACTTATTGAAGAAATCAAGCACCATGTTGGGAATCAAATGACCACAATTAAAGTGACATCCATGGAAAAGATTGATTAAAAAACCTTAACAATCTGGTAAAGGGCTGCATAATGCGGGAGGTCATGGTAAGGAGGGAAACATGTGAGAAGCTCAATCACGGTGCAGCCCACACTCCAAATGTCTGACGCAGCACATGACCCTGATAAGTCAATCACCTGCAACCAGATAAATAAGCCCCCCTGCGAGACTTTCAATATCATTGCTCCATAATAAATATTGTGCATACTGAAACAGATATAACTGTAGACAAGGAACTAATGGAAAGTTGTTGACAAGCTCTAAAACAGTTATACCAGCAAAAATTCATTTTTCATGCCATTTAAAGATTTGTAAATATTTTTTCTAAAATATTAATAACATGAAAGACTCGAATCCTATTGACCATTCTTAATATACCAAAGTTAAATTTTATCTGATACCCATCAGCAAAGGTGTTTACAAACAAAGGGCATGTCTTGAGATTATAACTCACACCAACTCTTCCTTGAAGGAAGATGCCAGATAAGCAAGAGAATAAATTAGATTGCATAGATTACTTTTGTGGCATTATTAAATTCTTTAGTAGTCAATTAACCATCCATTAGAACAGTTCAGGTCTGATGGTAAGGATGATAACAAACCATGCAGTGTTTAAAGAACCCTCTTCTTAAGATACAAAAACCCATTGGTTAAAAACCTGACACACAAGTTGGCAAAATTACCAAGGAAACCAAGTTCTAAAACTTGGCAGGTCAACTCAAGTCAACTCAACCTGGCTAGATTTTAAGCCAAATTTCATGGAAACTCATTGAATAGAGTGACTTAGTCAAGTCTCGACAAGACTTGTTGAGTTGGCTCGAAAACTCAGCCGACTTGGCGCGACTTGACCAAGTCATTCGCCAGACAGGGTATCATTTTGAATAAAAATAAATGCGGGAGGGCTTGAGATTTGAACCCTCAACCTCAAATAAGAGTATCATGCCACACCACCAATGGGCCAAATCTTACAAGTTGCTTTCATTTGGCCATTTAAAATACTTGTCTCTGTTTTAAATGCTCATTGTTATCTTAAATATCACTTAATTAAATCTGGAGTCAAATCAAATAAGGGGATCAAGCTAAAAGAAGAACAAATTGCATTAGGAAGAAAGGGGATCCGTAAAAATAGTGGTGACTGAACGCTCATCATTAAAAACTTCTTAGAACCTACTGTAATGTTTATTTGATATCCAACTTGTTGATTAGGTCACACACTTGAGTGTAGGGGAAAACACAAATATCAAGTTAATTAGAACTTTTGTGGCCCTAAAGAAGTTTTTAATGGTGGATGTTCAATCAAAATCTTTTTTAAGCCAGCTGCATCAGCCACTTGGAAGCAAAAAAACAAAACAAAATTTTAAAAAAAAAAAAAAAAAAAAAAAACCTCGAATTTGCTTCAATTGATCCCAGATGTGCAACAAACAACCACTACTCTACTCACCCGCTAGATGCGTAGAAGATATGTGTAACGACCCGTAACTTTCCGTACTTTGGCTCGAGTACCACCTCGACCAGAAATCAATTAGGATTAAATCCTTTAGAAATTTAACAAAGTTAACTAAGTGCAAAACTCGATTAGCCATGAAATCCGTTGGGATCGCTTTAAATACGATCTGCAAGACCCAAAACTTGCAAAATCATTGACTCTAGGTTACCCTAAAGTTTAGGATCAAACTCATTACCCAGCTACTCTCGGGAATGACTTGAAACTTCGTATTAGGTCTAGACCGCACATCGGAAGTCCGATTAACACAAAGTTAAGGAACTAGGACCGCCTCACTAGGCTTGACAACCACCTCGGAAATCAGGTCCAGTCGATGTCCCACGGCCATTCGCTTGAGTCCGGAGCGAGGGAGTGTGAAAATCACTCTTTTCTTTACAAAATAAATATCTGGAATAGTGATCTGGCACCACTCGCTTGCGGATCAGTATTAAGCAACCAGACCGTCAGAATCAGACCAAATTACACCCTCGGATCAGGAAAAATTTCAGGAACATTTACATGTACTTGGAATTTCGGATCGTGGCCCACTGACCGTTGAACTGAAAATGGTCCGCCACGTGTGATCTGGGAATCCGACCGAGATAAAAACGTAATCCCACGTAGATCCATGAGTTGTGAGCTTAAGTCTGACGTTTGGCTCAAGGAGGGCCACCAGAAACCCTCTTTTGAGCTGGAAAAGCGCCGAAATGCTTATAATAGACGTACCCCTTGAACAGGAGTTTATTTCGGAGAGGTTTTAGGCTATATAAGGGCCTTAGAACAGCCCCTCTCACAGCCATACGAATTTGGGATAAAACCCTAGAGAGAGAGAGAGAAAAGGGAGAGAAAACTTGGGATTTTGGGAGCACCTTCCTCCTACTACTTTCGATCATCGCACGGCCTGCACCGCCTCTTTCCAGGCGCTTTCCCGGCGATATCAACTCCGTTTTAAGGTGAGAAACCCTAACCCTAGATCTGATTTGAGGTGTATAGGCTATAGGTTATGAAATAGCTAACCGATTCCACTCTTTAGGCTAGAAAACTCCCGAATACGGAGGCTCATCAACCCTTGCTGATCCGTTGAGATTCCAAGGAGCAAGGTGAGGACTTTAGGTGTATAGGTTACGGTTTTCAACGCTTTCAATGTCAGATAATGATAAATTCATGATCTGCATGCAATTGTACATGTACAAAGTGCTTTCCGTTTTCCGTTTCGATTAAAGTTGTAGAATATGGAATTTCACATACTCTAGGTATACGTAGAAATACTATATACGTATTTTTTTGGAAAAGTGTTTGACATGTTTATTTAATGTATGGTTATACAATATATGGATAAAATACTTGTTTGGCGAAAGGAATCGCCGTAATACATGTTTGCTTGTAAGCACTAGGTATGTTGAAATTGTGTAATCTAGAAATGCCGTATATGTATAAATTTTGGAAATGCAATTGTCATGATTTATTGCTGTATGATTATGATATACATGGATAAAATACTCTTGGCGAAAGGATAGCCCTAATACGTATTTTACTAACCTACGTCATGTATGTTGGAATAGTGTACTCTAAGTGTTTGTGTAAATGCTTGTGAGTGTAAATGCTTAGGTGTTAGTACCGTAGTTCGGTGCTGAGATGGAATTCTCAACTACCTTAGAGTCATGTATGATTCCCTCCATGTGGTTGTTTACTCTAACCACTCACTTATGATGTATACGTTTGTATCCCTATTTGTATAGTGCTCTATAACATGCTTTACAACATGCTTTATATCATGCTTTATATCATGTCATAACATGCCTTATGACATGCCTACTAGCATGCTTGTATTACTTTGTTTATCATACTTTACTCCACATGCTATGGATGAAAATTGATTGAGGTTGGGACTATGTCTATAGTCCAGACATTCGGTACCAGACTTGAGGTTGTGGCTGAGATTCATGTCGCCACAAGGGATGTGTCTGACGAACCCGAGTCGTACTTCAGTTGGCGATAGTGGTTGGCCACACGGAGTGCTTTTGCGCTTCATATCGCCCAACTTGTTGTGCGCTCGAGCTAGTCAGGCTCGTCAAGTAACCTGATATGTCGAATGTGTGTTCACCATGTTTGGTCATTACTGTTTGAACCTAGGGTACCAAACTTACCAGTGGCAATCCCATTAACCATGGTACCTCGATCCGCTAAGACTCATGAGCGGACATGGTGGTATGGGACACCGTGGCCGAGCTGTCGGCCTATGCTAGGGCCAAGTGCCTCCCCGTTGTGACCATTGAGCAACCCACACTTGTGAGCCGAATACGGTGGTATGGGAAACTGTATTCGAGCTGTCGATACTTACGGCGAGAGCCGAGTACGGTGAGACCTGTGCTCGTGCTGACGGGCGACGAGTCCTTTGTAGTATCTTCTAGTATACTCCAAAGGTCTGTGAGTGGCGACGAGCCCTTCACAGCAACTAGAGTATGAGTAGAGCCGAGTACGGTGAAACCTATATTCGAGCTGACGGCCAGCGATTGAGCCGAGTACGGTGAGACCTGTACTCGAGCTGACGGTCAGCAATTGAGCCGCATACGGTGAGATCTGTATCCGTGCTGACGGGTGACGAGCCCTTTGCGATGCCTTCGCGATGCCTCTCGAACCATAATACCGTATGAGATTAACTAGGACTGACGGCCCTAGAATGGATCATGCTTGGGAATGATACAAGAGAGGTACCTTAGTTTCCCAATACTGCTGTTTGAAATGAACTAATAATAACTCGGTAATCATGCTGATCATCGCACCGCATGTGCCTAGTAGATGTGGAGCACTGAGGGAGGTATGCATTCGCGAACGTAAGATGATGTCGCATGAGGGTGGTTTGGCTAAGGGCATATACATCATCATGTCATTTCATTCTTGCATTTAACAAGAGTAGTTAAACTTGTTTGATTTGTACTACTTTATCATTACTGCTTGATTGAATTGATAACATGTTAACCTATGTTTTATTGTTCCACTGAGTTAACTACTCACTCCCACATTACGGGACGGTGTTTACAACCCAACCAGACTCTGTGTCACAGGTATAGACGGCGCGTCGGTTCAGGAGCCGGAGCCCGATTTCGACGAGGACCAGGATGAGTTCTCATTTATGCAGTACTCTGACGGCTTTGCTTAGGCCGACTGCATCGCGGGGATTTCAGGACTCATCTTTTAGACTGTATTTTGATTTTTATTCAGAAACAGTATATGTATATGGGTACTCAGTTAGTGTTCATACTCAGGTGTTCATAAAAATTTTGTTCTTTACATACCTTAAATATACAATTTCAGTCTTCCGCTTGCTTTATACAATTGAACTGGAGTATGAATAATGTTTTGGTATAATCTCACATGTTATTGCTATGAATGCATAATTCATTGTTTATTATTATACGTTGAAAATTATTGTTATCATTAGAAACATTTAAACATCATTATGTATGTTGCATAAGTGATGCGTTGGAACTCGGGAGTTGAGTTCATACCCGAATTCATAGGGCGTTACAATATGTACACCACGCCAAAACATAGGCCTTCCTGCAAAAGCCAGTCCAACAGCATGCAGCCATAGACAGATAAATGGGTTATGTTTAATTTGAAGTATAGGGTATAACACACCACAAGTGCTGGACCTGATATTGAATATATCAGGTATAATGCCTAGATTAAATGAAAGGTGGGCCCCACCCCAACGCCACCCTGAGCTGAAAAATTACTAGTTCAAGCCAAGCATCATATATTTCATTGTTTTGTATCAAATCATTTCCAGATTCAGCCTAACTGTGGGAAAAGTAAATGCATAATGCAAAAAAAGGTAAAAAGGAAAATCTGAATTTTGCTGCTTTAATTAATCAAATTGAAAAAAATTACTGATATACAAGGAAACAACATCAACTATAAATCATTTTATATATATTTTTTAACATGAAAAGGCTCGAGGATAAGACCAAATAATAAGCAGGAAATTTTTGAAGGAAAATCAGAATAACAGGAGATTTTACCTTTTGCTTGACCATCGGACTTTTATGATCAAGCCGTTTGAAGATAAACTCGGAAACTTCTTTCACGATGCTGACATGCGAAGATCGCAGAAGCTCGCAAACCTCCTCTAATTTGTAAACAAGAGCGACCTTGTCCTCATATGATGTCACGCCATCAATCATCCGAGATCTCCAGTAAGATTCCATAGCTCTTCTGCTTGAATCCATCAGAAACCCTAACTCCTTCGATATTCCGATCTGGATTACAAGGAAACGACATTCTGAATTGATCCACAAACCCTAGAAAGAAGAAATTCACGGGGTTGAACCTTCAGACGATGAGGAATTAGGATTTTTAGCCCAGATCGAATTAAAACCCTAATTCCTCTGAACTGGATCGAGAAGAAACCTCTAATCTTCTCGAATCGGCATAATGATATTGCATAATGATCCTTAATGTGCTGGACCAAAGAAAAGAAGAAATAAAAGAGGGAGAGAGAAGGGAGGGAGAGGTAGATCGAGCGGAGAGGGAGGGGGAGGGTCGAGAGTGAAGGAGGGGGAGAGAGATCGAGCGAGAGGGAGAGGCTGAGAGGTAGATCGAACAGAGAGGGAGAGTAAAGAGAGAGGGAGGGAGGAGAGAGAGAGAGAGAGAGAGAGAGGAGAGAGGCGAGAAGAGAGAGAGGCGAAGCGGAGAGTGGCGGCGGTGGGGAGAGGAAACGGGTCGAATGAGATAATAAGTTTTTTTTTTTTGCTTTTATATAAACCCGTTGCCAGCGCCCAATTCCTGTACGGTTCGAAATCTGAAACGACTTACATTAAGCAGTTCCAGAATCAAAATAGTATTTCGTTCCAGAATTGATATTTTGGTGTAGTGTTAGCTGGACCCCACCAAGTGGTTTTAGATGCTTTAGGCATGATTTCCCATGATTTTAGATGGTGTGGCCCACCTAAGTTTTGGATACGACTAATTTTTGGAAAATCCAATAACCTATCCCCACTTGCCAAATGCAAGGTATGGATGTCCATCACAGGTCATGGTGGGACCCCACCAATTAGATGAACCCTTCCATAGTGAGTCATGGACCTAAAAACAGGACCAATGCTTGACTATAAGTGGGCCACACCATAAACAAGAGTTGAAATTAGACGCTTGTCCATTGAAACATTCTTTATTGTATTTAGGGCCTAGTGAGATGTGGTTTAAATATCAAGTGGGCTCACCAAGTGCATTTAATCCATTGTGTGTGTCCCACTTGGACGAGGGGTCACACCAAATTTTAGGCCAATCCAAAACTCAACTGGCCCCACCAAGTGCTTTTAAATGTTTTAGTCATGATTTTTCATAGTTTTAGATGGTGTGGCTCACCTGAGTTTCGGATATTGCCCGATTGTTTAAACTTCCCATAACCTAGAGGGGATCAACCAATTAAATGCATGGTGTGGATGTCCATCACATATCACAGTGGGGCCCACAGAGTTCAATTTCATAGTATGGTACTATGGGGTTGAACTAATGGGAAGCATATAATGCAAAATCCCAGATAATCCACTAGATGAGTCACCTCATAAAACCTCTAGGGCTAACTTTTTGGCCTCATCCAAATTTTTGGTGGGTCATAGCAAAGTGATATGCAAATCAAGGGCTTGGAGGTTTTCGCTTTGCTATGGTCCATTAGAAATTTAGATCATGCTAAAAAGTTACCTTAAGGGGTTTTATGAGGTGACTCATCTAGAGAACCATCCAGATTTTGTGCCTACATCATGTGTCTAAAGTTCTCATAAAGTTCTTGTGAGAACCAGTTCCAGGAGAGCATTTTGGTAGTTGACCTCATGAGAGCTTCCCATGATGTTGAGCTTTGTGGGACCCACCATGATCTGTGTTGGACATCTACACTATGCATTTGGTGGGTCTCCTTTAGTTTATGGGATGTCCAAAAAGTCAGCTATATCCGGAACTCAAGTGGGTCACACCATTTGAAACCATGTGAAATCTTGCCTAAAACATTTAAAGCACTTAGTTGGGCCGACCTGAGTTTGGATACATCTGAAACTTGGTGGGACCCTTCATCTAAGCGAGACACACAATGTATGGGTTAGACTTTTAAACCACAGTGGGACCTACAAATGATAATGGAGGATTCAATGGGTGGGTATCGACTCTCAACTGTCGTTTCTGGTGTGACCCACCTAAGTCATGGATTGGCTTGATTTTTAAGCTCGTGGCCCACCATGGAAGGGTGCATCTAATTGATGGAGTGGATTCTCGACCTAGACCATGATGGGTTCCAGCTCAACCTCATGGGAGCTTTAGGGCAAACAACTTGACCTCATGGGAATTGGGAAGCTCTCATAAGGTTGAGATTTGTGGGCCCCACCTTGATGTGTGATAAACATTCATCCCATCAATCAAATGCACCCCTGGATGGTGGCCATGGGCCTAAAACTCAGGCCAATACATTGCTTAGACGGGTCACACCACATATAATATTTTATATATATATATATATATATAGCGGAATGCTTAGCTGGGAACCAGTTCACATGGAAGTCTTACAAACTTTTTTGAGAACTCATCAAACGTGATGAGTCTTGAAAATCTGAACGGTCGACGTGAAGCAGAACCTCATGAAACCCCCTGGTACCAATTTTTACTTTGAACCAAAACTTTGGTGGGCCATGAAAAATGAAAACAATTTCTTCCCTTGATTTGCATTTCTCTTTGCTATGGCCCACCAGAATCTTAGATCTAGGTGAAAATTCATGTTGAGATGTGGAGCCACATCTGGACAGGGCCGCTCGACCAGTCGAGTGCCCTGCTCGACCGGTCGAGTGGCCCACTCGACCAGTCGAGGGCTGGCTCAACTCAAAGTCCAGCGAGCTATGATTTTTTGGGTCCAAGGTACTCGACCGGTCGAGGCCCATGCTCGACCCGTCAAGGGTCCGCTCGACCCATCGAGGGTCCGCTCGACCAGTCGAGGTTATGCAGCTTCATTTTGCGGATTTGATATGGACTGCGGAAATTTGAGTCGGTTTCGCAAGAGGTGCAAAAGGGAAGTTACCTAAACTATAAATAGGGGTCCATAGGGCTTTTCTAGGGTAATGAGAGTTATTCTAAAGTGTGGGAAAAGGGTTTTCTCTATACATGCAAGGGAAAAGGTTAGGATATTGCTTGTAATCCCATTTTCTTCATAGTGGAAGTTTGCACCCGTGGTTTTTTTACCCTTGTTTGAGGTTTTTCCACGTATATCTTGTCTTGTGGTTTGTTTGGTGTTCTTTGATTCTTCTTCTAGATTATATTTCTTTTTGTTTATCATTTGTTGGTGAGACCGAAGATTGGATCTCGGTTCACTGCGTTTGTTGGTGTGCTGCGCAACAACTGGTATCAAAGCTATTGGTTTAGTTCAAGTGGGAGCGATGACAGAAGAAGGGAAGACTAGATTTGAGAAGTTTGATGGTTCAAACTTTGTCTTCTAGAAGATGCAAATGGAGGATTAGCTGTATCAAAAAGACCTCTATATTCCTCTGGGAGGAAAAGAGAAGAAACCAGAGAAGATGACAGATGATGAGTGGTCTTTATTGGATTAGAAGGCTTTAGAAACGATCCAACTCTCTTTGTCTAAGAGCGTCACCTTCAATATATCAAAGGTGAAGACCACAAAAGAATTAATGAAAGCCCTAGCTATGATGTATGAAAAACCCTCAGTGTCGAACAAGGTTCATCTTATGAAACAACTATTCAACATGAAGATGTAGATGGTGGGAGAGTGATTGAACATCTAAATGAGTTCAATATAATCACGAGCCAATTGAAATCTGTTGGCATTGTTTTTGAAGACGAGGTCAGGGCATTATTGATCTTGTCCAGTTTTTCAGATAGTTGGGATGGTTTGGTGATTGCTGTGAATAATTCTTCGGGGTTGAAAAAACTAAAATTTGATGATGTGGCCGATCTAATTCTCAGTGAAGAATCTAGAAGAAAGGCATCAAAAGTTTCAGGGGATTCAGGGAATGCTCTAAACATTAAAGGAAGAAGAATATCGTTGAATAAATGAGGCAATAAACATGAACGTTCTAAGTCGAGGAAGAAGTCTAAGGGACCGAAAGACAAAGACGGGTCTTAACATTGCGGCAAGATGAGGCACATGAAATGTGATTGCAAGGCGCTTAAGAAACAAGAAGGAAGCTCTCAAGGTGGGAAGGATTCAGTGAATCTATCTGAGGAGAGTGACATAGGGGTGTTGATCTTGTCTCTTGATGCAAGGAATGAGTCTTGGGTCATAGACTCGGGTGCTTCGCTTCATGCCACTTCGTGTAAGGAAGTTCTGCGTGATTATGTGTCACGAGACTTCGGGTGAGTCTACCTGGGTGATGATGAGCCGTGTAGTATTGTTAGAAAGGGAGATGTTTATATAAATCAGAAAGACGGAACGACTTTGAAATTTAAGGATGTCAAACATGTACCGAGTTTGAAACGAAATTTGATCTTAGTGGGGTAGTTGGCCAATACCGGATATGTGACAACATTCACTAGTGATTCCTGGAAGATCATAAAAGGTACCTTGATAATATCTCGAGGCAAGAAGGAAGGTACTTTGTACGTGACTTCAGGATCGTATAGTTCACTCGCAGTCGCAGGAGTGAATGGGTAATTATGGCATTAGAGGTTGGGACATATGAGTGAGAAAGGGATGAAAGTGCTATTGTCAAAAGGAAAGCTACTAGGGTTGAAGTCTATTGACTTGGAATTCTGCGAGGACTGCGTGTATGACAAGTAGAAGAGAGTAAGTTTCAAGAAAACATGATGCGCTCCAAAGACTCATCTGTTAGAGCTTGTACACACTGATATGTGGGGACCGACACAACTATCATCTCTTGGTGGTTCACGTTATTTTGTTTCCTTTATTAATGATGCTAGTAGAAAATTGTGAGTCTATTTTTTAAAGCATAAATCTGATGTATTTGATGTATTTAAGAAGTGGAAAGTAATGGTAGAAAACGAGACAGGTAAAATAATAAAATGTCTCATATCAAGATAATGGGAGAGAGTACTGTGATAAGAGATTTGAGAAGTATTGTGTAGCAAATGAAATCAAACATAAAAAAATGATTTCAGGGACACCACAGTAGAACGGTGTGGTTGAGCCATTAACAGGACCATCCTTGAGCACACCAGGAGCATGAGGTTACATGCAGAGTTGCCTAGGATGTTTTGGACAGATGTTGTGAATACTGCCGCATATCTCATCAATAGAAGTCCCTCGGCACCATTGGATGATGGGCTACCAGAAGAAACGTGGACTGGGAAAGAAGTGAACCTTGCACATCTCAGTGTTCGGTTGCACTTCATATGTTCACATTGATTCAGAGCACAGAAACAAGCTGGATGCGAAGTCCAGGAGGTGCATGTTTATAGGCTACGGGCAACATGATTTTGGTTACAGGTTTTGGGATATAGAAAATAGGAAAATCATCAGAAGAAAAGATATAGTCTTCAATGAAAGAGTGATGCATAAGGACAGTGTGAAGAAAATAAGGCCAAGGAGAAAGAATTCGTAGAGTTGGAAGAGTTACTGGACACAGGTGTTACAGCGCCATAGGATGATCATGCACAGGAGCATTATGAGGCAGAACCATAGACACTGGTTGTGAGGAGGTCTACAGGAGAGGAGACCCACGGTCCGATACTTACCCTCCTTACATTATCTACTACTAACAGATAATGGTGAACCAGAATGTTTTGAAGAGGCATTAAAGTCAGATACACGGGTTAAGTGGGAGAAGGTCATGGATTATAATATAGACTCTCTTGAGTCTAATCGTACATGGGAGCTAGTCACTCTACCTAAGGGTAAGAAAGCTCTTATAACAAGTGGGTTTACAGACTGAAGGAGGAGCATGATGGTTCGAAACGCTACAAGGCTAGATTGGTTGTGAAAGGGTTCCAACAAAAGGCAGGTATCGACTTCACTAAAATATTTTCACTGGTAGTGAAAATGTCTACGATTCGTATGGTTTTGAGTATAGTGGCTACAGAAGACTTACATCTAGAGTAGCTAGATGTTAAGACAATCTTTCTTCATGGGGACCTTGAAGAAGAGATCTATATGCATCAGCCGACAGGATACGTCGTACCAAGAAAAGAGAACAAGGTGTGTAAACTGGAGAAGAGTCTATATAGCCTGAAGCAGGCCCCGAGGTAGTGGTACAAGAAGTTGGCAGGAGATATTGACAGCAGAAGAAGCACTACAGGGTATATCTTTACTCTGGGAAGTGCTGCAGTCAGTTGGGTCTCTCAGTTACAGAAGATAATATTTATCAGTACAACGGAAGTAGAACATGTCGTAGCTATAGAAGTGTGCAAGGAGATGGTATGGATGCAAGGTTTCATAGAAGAGTTGGGTAAGAAGCAAGAAGATTGCAAGTTGTACAATGACAGTCAGAGTGCAATACACTTGGCTAAGAATTCAGCCTTTCATTTAAGGACCAAGCATACTGATATCAAATATCACTTCATACGTTCATTATTAGAAGATGGATCGATTGCCCTGGAGAAGATTCATACAAGTGAGAATCCTGCACATATGTTGACCAAGGCGGTCACACGGGAGAAGCTGAAGCTTTGTTCAACTTTGATTGGTCTTCAGGCTTGAAGACGGGGAGGTGGTGCACTCCGGATGTAGAAGATAAAGGTTTATGGTGATGTGTCTCCAAGTGAGAGATTGTTAAGATGTGGAGAAACATCTAGATAGGATCGCTCGACCAGTCGAGTGCCTTACTCGACCGATTGAGTGGCCCACTCAACCAGTCGAGGGCTGTCTCGACTCAAAGTCCAGCGAGCTATGATTTTTTAGGTCCGAGGTGCTCGACCGGTTGACGCCATGCTCGACCAGTCGAGGGTCCACTCGACCAGTCAAGCAGCCTGCTCAACCAGTCGAGGTTACGCAGATTCGTTTTGCAGATTTGATACGGATTGCGAAAATTTGAGTCGATTTCGCAAGAGGTGTGAAAGGGAAGTTGCCTAAACTATAAATAGGGATCCCTAGGGCTTTTCTAGAGTAATGAGAGTTATTCTAAAGTGTGGGCAAAAGGTTTTCTCTATACATCCAAGGGAAAAGGTTAGTATATTGCTTGTAATCTCGTTTTCTTCATAGTGGAAGTTTGCACCTGTGGTTTTTTACCCTTGTTTTCTATGGTGGGGTCCACTCTAGACTTAGATCTGAATCATTCTTTGTCTCATGCCCTAAAATGATATCTCTAAATGGATGGATGGTGTGGATACAATACATACATCATGGTGGGTCTCATAGAACTTGGTGACGTCACTACTTCAATAGCTAAGTCTTGCTACTCAACCTGTCTGTAGGGGTGTACATCGAGTCGAGCTAGCGTGACCTTGACTCGGCTCGACCAGTGGCTGACCTCAGCTCAAACTCGGCTCGGCTCGGTTCTCAAGCCTGATTGGCCAACTCGGCTCGGTTCGGTCAGCAGCTCAGGCCAGCTCGGGCCTAGTTCAAGCCAAGATCGAGCTGAGTTCCCCATTGAGGCATTTCCTCAAACACATGCACTGCACCTTCAAAATACCTGGACTACACCTTCTAAACAATGTAAAAAAAAAAAAAAAAAAAAAAAAAAAAAAAAAAAACAAAGTTGCTAAAGCAGAGCTCTTGAACACAATAAAAAACAACAATACTCAACTTCTTCACATCATTTCACTGCAGAAAATGAGATTACAACAGGTATATATAAAGATTTCAGGTATATATGAGATTACAGTAGGTATATATAGAGATTTCAGAGTTTGAAGAATCTGAATAGCTTGATTGATCCACACCCACCATCATCACTGGTGGGCCACCATTATAGAAACCATTCTCAGATGATGTGCATCCTAACCCAGGTAGTCGACTCGAACACAACATTCCATCAGATGCAGCCCAACCCAGGTACTCGACTCGAACACAACATTCCATCAGATGCAGCCCAACCCAGGTACTCGACTCGAACACTTCGTTGAGTCATTTTATCAAACACTTGGTGAGCACCATCAATGACAAAGTAACCGAGTCATCGAACTGGTTTGATCCAAGTTCAATTCGAGATAGATTCGAGCTGGATTCGATCTGAGTCGAGTCGAGCTGGGGCCCGCTCAAACTCGACTCAAACTCATTTTCGAGCTTAAAAAATTAGCTCGACTCGACTCAAACTCAGCTTTGAATCGAGTCGAATCGAACTTTTTCGAGTCAAGTCGAGCGAGCTAACTGAGCTAGCTCAATTCCTATACACCCATACCTGTCTGTATCTAATCCACCTCCTCCCGTGAAAGCCTTCTACCTGAACTTCTTGCGAAAGATTTGTGTGGGGCATACTGTGATGTTCGTGAGAAAGCCCGTTCGTCCATCGATTTTTCGAGCTCATTTTAGGATATGCGACCAAAAATAAGATGTATCCAAAACTTTTTTTTCTTTGTTTGTTAGCTTGTTAGTACACTCCACTATCAGTTGACTCTTCACTGTTAGCAACCCCCACTTGAGATCGATACCAAGACCTCAAGTGTTGAAACGTGGTATCTTTCACTCAGTCTACCACTTGAGCTATGGATTAGGGTGTAAGATGTCGCGCCCCAGACTTAGAGACTGGGCTCACAAGATTCCCAATCACCGATTCTGGCCCCGACAGCCTCCGCAGTACCCCATTCTTGGCTCCTGACACCCATTCACCAGGTTCAGATCCTGGGATCTGACGCAGGGGAGGACGTGAGGTCGAGCACCGTCTTCCTCAAGAGGATAACTATTCCGAATCCACGGAACTTCTCTGGACTCCTCATAGAGACTTCTCGAATCCACGAGAAAAAAGAGCAGAAAATAGAAATAAATTCTAAATAAATTCGAAATAGATTAATGAAAATTGATAATTCTCTAATGTGCCTCCTTACACCATTAATAAAGAAAAAAATAAACTAAAATTCGTAATTACCAAAAATAGCAAAATTCTAGCTCTAATAAAAATCCTAATTCTAATAAAACTCTTCTAAGGCCTAGTTTCTAAAAATAAAAATTGCAAATAAACTTTCTCTAGAAGAGTCCTAGTATAACTAAAAGTTATTTCTAAAAGGAAAGAAAATCTAAAACTCTAAAAATATTAAAAAATCGGAATTACTAAAAATAGTAAAGTTTTCTTAAAAATTCATTTTTGAGCTGAAAGCGTGCGTTTTCTGACGAAACGGACAGATGTGACTCACATTATGGGTTGGTTCACCTCGGATGGCCCATTTCAGTAAAGACTGATAGGTTGTGCACCCCGTAACGATACCCGGATCAAAAGTTATGGTCAATTTACGGTCCATCTTCTTTTGGCCCAACCATGCTAGGAACGTACCTGTGACACGTTCTACATCAGACTCCTCCACTTGAAAAAAAAATCGTCCTGGAGTTACGCAAGAGACTTGGCACATGAGTCTGAGATAACTTCCGACGTCGATGTTCATTAGCTTTTTTTCTTTGTACTTGGCATTAAGCTCTTGAGTTGACACAATACATGTACTCATGCTTTCCTTGACTTGACTAATATCGATTAGTTCTTTCACATCTGCATTCAAGATCTCATATTTTTTCTGATAATGTGGGCAATTAGGCGGACTTGCCCCTGAGACGAGATCAACGTGATTTTGTATATCTCGTATGAGAGGTAATTTATTAGGGAGTTCATCGAGCACAACCCTCTTGAACTCCTGCGATTCTGGTTCCAAATCCTCTAGGATATTCACATGCTCCACATATTTTTTCTTTTCAAGTAATATTTGATATATATATTTCTTGTTTCCTCATATTGTTTAACAAAGGCCTGTTCAGTGATGAGATATTGTCTCTCCACTTTAGAAGTCATGGGTTGGTTCTCCATTCCTATAGAGGTCACGTGTTCGCCACTGATGAATCCCGTGGTCTGTTGCAACTCCGTTTTGATGAAGTCGTTTCTCGCGGACCAATAATAGAATTTTTCTGCATAACCTTTTACTGATCGACTATCCTGATAATAATTTTGATTTTGTTGGAATAATACCTGATCGTAATCTCGAGGGAGGAATCGCATGCACAATAACTTCTTCATCCGCGACCACGTGCGGATTGGCGCCTTCATCTGTCTCGTCCGCTCGAGTTGAAGTTGTTCCCACCAATCTGAAGCTCTGCCCGTCAACTTGTAGGCCACGAGTTTAACTTTCTTTTCTTCTACGATGTTCATGTAGTTGAAGAAACGTTCGATTTCAAGCAACCAATCGAGGAAGTCTTTGAAGTAGAGTTGGCCATTAAAACTAGGAAGATCGACTTTCATCTTAAATTCTTGAATCATCTTGTGGTTCATTGATAACATCGCCCTACGATCAGTATAATTACGAATTCCAGCAATTGCAGGTGGTGGATCACCACCATGAACACGGAGTTGCCTTAGGTTTTCTGCCAAGAGATCCGCTATGCAGTCGATGGAAGCCCGCAGCCCTTGCATGGTTTGCCGATTCTCTCGTTGCGCTAGTTCGAAAATTGTCGTCGTTAAAGGTAACTTCCCTAGAGCACCGCCCATGGGATTGTTGTCCGACCCGTCGTTAGAAGCCATTGATCCGAGGAGAAACCTCGCTCTGATACCAAACTGACGCAGGGGAGGACGTGAGGTCGAGCACCGTCTTCCTCAAGAGGATAACTATTCCGAATCCACGGAACTTCTCTGGACTCCTCACAGAGACTTCTCAAATCCACGAGAAAAAAGAGCAGAAAATATAAATAAATTCTAAATAAATTCGAAATAGATTAATGAAAATTGATAATTCTCTAATGTGCCTCCTTACACCATTAATAAAGAAAAAAATAAACTAAAATTCATAATTACCAAAAATAGCAAAATTCTAACTCTAATGAAAATCCTAATTCTAATAAAACTCTTCTAAGGCCTAGTTTCTAAAAATAAAAATTGCAAATAAACTTTCTCTAGAAGAGTCCTAGTATAACTAAAAGTTATTTCTAAAAGGAAAGAAAATCTAAAACTCTAAAAATATTTAAAAATCGAAATTACTAAAAATAGTAAAGTTTTCTTAAAAATTCATTTTTGAGCTGAAAGCGCCCGTTTTCTGAGGAAACGGACAGATGCGATCCACATTATGGGTCGGTTCACCTCGGATGGCCCATTTCAGTAAAGATTGATAGGTTGTGCGCCCCGTAACAATACCCGGATCAAAAGTTATGGTCAATTTACAGTCCATCTTCTTTTGGCCCAACCATGCTAGGAACGTATCTGTGACACGTTCTACATCAGGATCCCACAAGGAAGATTTCTATAACATAAGTCTGATTCATAATGAGCATACCCAAGACCATAACATCATAACCATACAACAATGGGCCTGAAATCTAAACAGTAACATGTTGTTGTCCATATCCAGCCCAATGTAAAATAAATGGAGAGGTTAAAGCTTAGATTCAACAAAGTGAGGTCCACCTATGTCACGCCCCAAACTCCGAAACCGAGCTTACAAAATTCTCGATCATCGAATCCAGTGCCGACAGCTTTCGTAGGACCCCATTCTCGGCACCCAGCGTTCATACGCCAGATTCCAATCTTAAGATCCTATAAGGAGGATTTTCCAATGTACATTTAACTCGTAATAAGTATAACCATAAGTATACCCAAATTACAAAGGCAACATCATCATCACATATCCACTAATATAAACATTTGAATACAATACTGAAAGGAAAATACATATATCGAAGTCAAAGCTCCAGAAGACCGCTGCACGCTCCATGGTCGACGCTGTTGTAACCTAACGCCACCTGCATGCATCTATCGTGCATAAGCTTATAGAAAGCTTAGTGGGTGGTGAAAGTGTGTGCGCAAAATAAATGCCGAGTATGCAATATAATCCTATAAATCATAGAATATCGAAATAGGCAGAAATACTGACAAGATCATGAATCATACGATATTAGAGTAAGCAGAAATATATTGATAAGTCCATGAGTGTCATCAGCCGTACCAAGGCTATGCGATGTAAGGCATGAATGCTAACGGCCATATTAATGCAAAAACATGGCAACCTAAAATGTAAATGCTGCGGAAGCAATACAATATGTGGTGCGAATGAAATGAACAAGCTAGAGTGAATTCGGGATGATAGTACGTAGTATCGTATGCTATGGGGTCCATCACAAGGGACTTCTATCCAAACCAGTCCCATACCTAAATTTGGATAGTCAGACTCAATGTGGTAAACTCCTAATCTCAGGTTAGTCACGCTCCCCAACTGAAATCCTGGCTGTTGTGAAGGTACACGTAACAAATAGTTGCGTACCACCAGCCCGAGTGAATAGTGAATGAATGGATGAGTATGCAACTCTCACTCAATAAGTCCACATATCAGCACCATACATCTCTGGGATCGTCACCGGGGTCTAGTACACTCCAAGCTGGCTACCGCCCTAGCCGGCCGCGTAGCCCAGCGAGTAGAAAAGACCTGACTACCGGCTTGCTAGTAGTATACCAACGCCTACCCTGCTCGTCGATAGCGGACCCATTTGGGAGCTGGTCAAACTCAGCCTAGCTTATAGCTCCCTCACTTGGGCGGATAAGGCCACACCTCCTCCCAACCGACCACGACACAGTGGGAGACGCGGCCTACTAGTATTCGGCACTCGGGCGCTCATGTATCCACTTAGTCTAGACGTTGGTGCGTCTCCTGGCCTCAGAGGTTTAGAGACTTTCACCCATGGACATCCAAAGTGCCCAGATGCTCTAACTAAACATTTTCGGTGTCCCATCTGGCCATCCACGACATGCCTGTGGAGGTCACAGCCCTGATGTCACTAGGACGTATAGTAATCACAATCACACAATGCAATATGCATGAGTCATGTAGTCCAATCATGCATCAATCCTACGCATACCGTGCGCTCATGTGGGATAACTCCACCTATCAGGGAGTCTCATAAACCATCTGTACTATGGCACATGCAAGGGTCAATCACATCTCACAATAAATATGCAGATGATGCGTATGGGCATGTATCATGATGCTATGCTGTCACATACTCATAATCGGTATCAATAACCGGCATCAACAATCGGCCTCGACAATGTGGATATTTAACCAACATTACCCCCAAGGAATGGCCCATATAGAGCCTAACATATAGTGGACCCATAGCCTCACACAATGACCTAATATACAACACCAAGGGCCTCACTCAAGAGCTTAATACAAATCACGATGGGCCTCTCACATGGGCATAATATACATCACAATGGACTCCATCGCCTGGCCCTCAAATGCATCACAATGGGCCTCATCACATGGACCTCATATTCATCACATTAGGCCTTAAACACGGGCTGTATATACATCACATAGGTCTCGACAATCAGCATTGACAATCGAAATTGGCCTCCACAATCGAAATCAGCCTCAACAATTGGAATCGACACTCGGAATCGGCCTCGATACTCGGCCTCAACAATCAGAATCGGCCTATACAATCGGCCTCGACAATCGAAATCGGCCTCGATAATCAGAATCGGCCTATACAATTGGCCTTGACAATCGAAATCGGCCTACACAATCGGCCTCAACAAATCGGAATCGGCCTCGACAATCGGAATTGGCCTTGACAATCGGAATCGACCTCTATACTCGGCCTCGACAATAGGAATCGGCCTTGATAAATCAGAATCGGCCTCGATACTCGGCCTCGACAATCGGAATCAGCCTATACAATCGGCCTCGACAAATAGGAATCGGCCTTGGCAATAGGAATTGGCCTATACAATCCTCGACAAATCGGAATCGGCCTCGATACTTGGCCTCGACAAATCGGAATCAGTCTCAACAATCGGAATTGGCCAATACAATTGGCCTCGACAAATCGGAATCGGCCTCGATACTCGGCCTCGACAATCAGAATCGGCCTATACAATCGGCCTCGACAAATTAGAATCGGTCTCGATACTCGACCTCGACAATTGGAATCGACCTATACAATCAGCCTCGATAAATCGGAATCGACCTCGACAATTGGAATCGGCCTATACAACCAGAATTGGCCTCGATACTCGGTCTCGACAATCGAAATTGGCCTATATAATAGGCCTCGACAAATCGAAATCGGCCTCGATAATCGAAATTGGCCTATACAATCGGCCTCAACAAATCGAAATCAGCCTCGACAATTGAAATCGGCCTATACAATCGGCCTTGACAATTGGAATCGGCGTCGATACTCAGCCTCAACAATTGGAATCAGCCTCGACAATTGGAATCGACCTATACAATCAGAATCGGCCTCGACAATCAGAATCAACCTATATAATTGACCTCGACAAATCAGAATAGGCCTTGATACTCGGCCTCGACAATTGGAATCGCCCTATATAATCGCTCTCGACAATTGGAATCGGCCTCGATACTCACCCTCGACAATTGGAATCGACCTCGACAATCGAAATTGGCCTCGATACTCGGCCTCGACAATCGAAATCGGCCTATACAATCGGCCTCGATGATCGGCTGAACAAGGCCTAAGGGAAGGTCACAACGTCGACATTAAACCATCAGTGCCCATTAATGTGGCCATTTAACCAACATTGCTCCCAAGGAGTGGCCCATATAGGGTCGAACATATAATGGGCCCATGGCCACACACGCAAGCGCATAACATATATCACAAGGGGCCGCCCACACGGGCTTCATATACTTCACATCGGGCCTCACTCATGGGCCCAATATACATTGCAACGACCTCTAACACGGGCCTAATATACATCACAAAGGGCCACATCACATGGGCCTTATACATCACATCGGGCCTCATCATATGGGTCTCATATACAACACATCGGGCCTCATACACGTCGCAATGGGACGCATTAAGGTGCACCACATACATCACAATGGGCCACGCTTATGGGCCTCATACACATCAAGTGACCTGCATCAATGGGCCACACTAATATATCAAGGTGGCCCTCAGGGATGGGCCACAAATATATCAAGGTGGGCCATAAAAACATTATATTGGGCCTCGACAAAGGCCACAAATACATAATAGGTGGGCCCTGCTCATGGGCCCTCAAATACACCACATGGGCCATAGAAGCATCAAGTGGGCCACATTACATGGGCTTCATATACAACACGTTGGGCCTCATGGACGGGCTACAAATTCATCGGGTGGGCCTCATGGATGAGCCATAAATACATCAAGGCGGGCCTCATGGACGGCCACAAATATATCAAGGTGGGCCTCATCATATGGGCCACACCAAAAATCATTTCAATAGTTGTAGGTATAACATGTGTATCATTGCACACATGGCCCACGTATGATGATCAGCACTATCTAAACATTATCCAAGTAAATCAGTATTGTCCAAACATTATCCATGTAAATCGTCACCATCCAAACATTGTCTATGTAAATCAGCGCCATCCAAACATTGTTTATGTAAATCAACGCCATCCAAACATTGTCCAGCACTGTCCAAACATTGTGGACTGTGTGGATATGGAACATACATCAAAGTGGGGTCCACAGCACCATCTAGACATGATCTAGCACTATCCAGCAATATCTAGACGGTGTGGATTAAACTATACATCATGGTGTAGCCACGTCAAAATGGATGGGCAGTGGATATACAAAACACACATGAAGGTGGGCCCCACCTCCACACTCGTTGATGTAAAAACATCAGCTATACAACTGAGTGCGGTACACTAACCAACCCATTTACAACAGGTTGGTCCCACGTGGGGCCACCATAAGATAATATTATATATAACAGGGAGAGGGGGTCCAGCGTCCAGACGCTGGACGTTTGGATGGACGACGTTGATATACACACATACATCATGTTGGGTAAGCCCCACCGTTTGGACGGTCTGGATGAAACACTTTCATCCAGGTGGGGTCCCACGTGGGGCCACCATAATGTTATATATATAAAATATATAAATATTATTATTATAATACTTCTCTTTTTTTTTGTTGTTTTGAAAGACCCCAGCGTGCAGGGGGTTTTGGATGTCCGTTAAACTGACGGTCTGGATGGATGCATCGTTCAGGTGGCCCACCTCCCAGTCTGGACGGACGGCCTGGGTAAACAATCAAGGTGGGGTCCAATCGCCATCAGGGTGGGTCCACATAGATGGACGGCTAGGGCAAAACACATGCATTAGGGTGGCTCCCACACATCCAGTTTCTGGACGGTGTGGGTAGGCCCATCCATCATGGCTGGCCCCACAGCATGAATGAAACACATGTATCATTGGTGGGCCGCACATCAAAAGTAAGAGGGAGAGAGATAAAGAGAGATATCGGTGAGGTAGAGGGAGGGACCCCGCCACTATGGGCCTTCCCTATACAATGCCTACATCAAGATGGGTCCCACCAATGTGGGCCCTTAAATCACACAAAGATAAATACAAAATCACCCACCGTTAGATCTCCTCTTCCTTCTTCTGCCAATGCATGATAGAGCTCCAACGGATGGACTTCAACGATTGAGATAGATCTTGGAGCATGGGATTGGATGGTAGGGAGGTGGGCCACACATAGCGCTTTCTCATGGAGAGCTTGGACATCCACCTCCCATGGTTGCTTGGGAGAATGAGTTTGAAATGAGAGAGAGAAAGAGAGGATGGGATGTAAGAGAGAGAGGTATGGGTAAGTGAGTGATGGAGTGATGGGTATGTACTTGACATGTATGGTGTGTAAGAGAGAGAGAGTTGACTTTTGGGGAGGGTGGTTGTACTTGGGATGGGATGGAGTGATGAGTTGTACTTTGATTGGTTGATATGACGTGTGGTAGAGATTCTCTCGAAATTGCAATGTGCTATGTTTTCCTTGAACTAAACGTGGGCTGTATCTCCTGGCCCAGGTATCGCCTCAGCGCGCGAGACACGGCACCAGAACTGCGGCGACAACGCAGTCGCACTGGTACAAGTCTCGAGTCGAGTTGACTCAGAAATGCAGGACTCGGCTTAGGCTCGTGTGCAAACGTCGGTTACAGGTTGCGGTTGCCGGAATTTGACCGGGAGGACCATAGGAGTATATAGAATGGTACGAACTAGGATACAGGTCTTACAACCTAGATGGGCCATACTCCAGACCCAAGCCCCTTACAAAATCATCCAAGAAATCAGGCCTTAGTGGCCATCCAACCCATGCAAACAGGATGGGCTTGGACGTCCAGCAGGTGGACTTTGACATCCTAAAAATATGGATGGTCTGGAATTTATGGACACATCAAGTGGGCCACATCCATCAGGAGCAAAAGAAGGAAGGAGAGAGAGAGAGAGAGAGAGAGAGAGAGGAGAGAGAGAGAGAGAGAGAGAGAGAGAGAGAGAGAAATCATGGCCATAAGGACTCCACCACTATGAGTCCTCCACAATAATCCCAACCACAATTTCATGATCATGGGTCCCATACAAGCATGGGCCTTTACAAAATCAGAAATCTGACGTGGGGAGAGGGAGAAATGGTAGCTAGAGAAAAGAAATGATTAGTTTTTGGGGAAGAAAAACCACTTATTGCACATAGGAAGAAAACTCATATGACTTTTTTTTGGGAAGAAAATTCATAATTGCTAGGCTAAGCTAGCTTGTAGCGTACATAGGGAATAAGGAATACTAGGGTGGGCCCACATGGGAAAACGTGGAACAAGGATAAGGTCGGTCCCACATGGACTAGTCGAACCAAGACTAAGACTAGTCGAAGCAAAGCCGAAATTAAGTACAATGACCCAAATTAAACACGCAATGTTAATGACCTAATCCTAAGGTTTTTCTAGGGTCATGTATACCTTAAATGTGAGTATTGAAATTGAACCATTGGCTGCTTTGGCAGATAGGACACTATGAAGAAGATTGTAACGTCTCAAAAAAATCCGTACAAAGACCCGAGTACCACCTCAAGCAGAAATCACTAAGGACCGAATCCTTTAGAAATTACAAGAAATTTAATTAAGTACTAAACTGAATTAATCGGTAAATTAGCTCGAACAACTTTCTATATAAACCGTAAGACCCAAACCTATTGGAATCATTAACTTAACATTTCCTAAAAACCTAGGATCAGTCTCAAAACCCAGTTGCTCTCGGGAGTATATTGAAATCTCGTATCGGACCTGGACCATGCGTTGAAAGTCCGATGACTGCGAAACAATAAGTTTATGACCACCTTACTGGGCTTGACAACCATCGCGGGAATCGAGTCCAAATAGTATCCAGAAACGCACAACTTGAGCCTGGAGCGAAGTGTGTGTGAAACGCGAATATCTTTAAAAAATAGATTTAAGTGAATTGGACCTTTCGCTTGCAGGCCAAATTTAAGGTTTTAGACCGTCAGATTCTGACCTAACTACGCCCTTGGATAAGGAAAATTTCCCTGCACCCATTGGTATACCCGTGGCCCTGATCGAGTGGCGATGACTGTTGAACTGAAACGGGTCCTCCACGATCGATCCACTAATCCGATCGGACCGAAACCTTAACCTGGCATAGATCCATTGTCAGGAAACTTTCTTAAAACCGTATGTAGGTAATGGAACTCCAGATGAGCTCCGTTAGTCTGAAATAGCCACCCTTTGGCTATAACCTAAGTATACCATGGACCTAGGGCCACTGATGTCACGTCCCAAACTCGGAAACCGGGCTCACAAAATTCCCGATCGCCGAATCCGGCGCCGACAGCCTCCGTAGTACCCCATTCTTGGCTTCCAGCGCCCATACGCCAGATTTCTGATCCTGAGATCCTACAAGGAGGATTTTCAGTATGAATTTTTTTTTTGTAATGGAGCATAACCACAAGCATAACCAAGTCACAAAACAACATCACCACATATCCACTATATCAAAAACTTTTAAGTACAATGCAGAAAGGGAAATATAGGGTGATCAAAAAGCTCCAAAAAGAGATCTGATACGCATTCCTGCCTCAGCGCTGCTGCTGTCCAACGCTACCTGCACGCAACGGTCGTGCATAAGCTTACAAAAGCTTAGAGGGTGGTGTAAGTGTGTGTACAAGGCAAACGTCAAGTGTACAATATCAGAGTAATGCAGAAATATGCGGTAAGTCCATGAATGCTATCAGTTGTACCAGAGCTATGTAATGTAAGGCATGAATGATATCGGCCAAACCAAGGCCATGCGATGCGAAACATGAATGTTATCAGCCATACCGACGCAATGCAAGGCCTACGTAGCTGAATGTCATATGCGAGATGCAATACAAGCATGTTAGTCCTCATCATGTAGACATATCAGTACAGTTCCTCTCTGGATATCACCGGGGTCTAATACACCTCACACTGACTGCCTCCTCCCTAGCTGCACAGTCAAGCAAGTGGAAGAGACACCACTATCCGCCTGACCAGTAGTCTGCCAATACCTACCGGCTCGTCGATAGCGGACACACATTGTGAGCTGGTCAAACTCAGCCTAGCTTATAGCCCCCTCACTCAGGCGGATAAGGCCACACCCCTTTCCAACCGACCACGACACAGTGGGAGACGCGGCCTACTGGTATTCGGCACTCGGGCGCTCGTGTATCCACTCGGTCTAGACGTTGGAGCATCTCCTGGTACCAAAAAGGTTCTGGGACTTTCACCCAAGGACATCCTAAGTGCCCACAGTGCTAGAACAAAGTATTTCAGTATCCGATACGGCCATCCACGATGTGCCTGTGGAGCCACGGCCCTGATGTCGCTAGGGCGTGCAGTGATCAAGTCACACATATGCGAGATGCATGATTCACACCGTACAATCATGCAGCAATCTCACGCGTACCACGCGATCATGTGGGGCACTCCGTCTCATAAGGAGTCCCGTAAATGTCTCAGTCTAACGGCTTATGCTATGATCAAACATTCCTCATATCAAGCATACAAATGATGCGTATGGGTATGAATCATGGAGCTATACTAAGCATGTTATAAAGTGGTGAACTATCAACAAATGTGGGCCTACTAATGGGCCCTAGGGAGAGTTATAATGCGGACATTTAACCAAAATTATTCTTACAACGTAGACGTCAAACCAACATTTCTCCCAAGGCATAACCTGTCATCAAACATTATTACACACACTATGGAGGAATCCCTCATTGCAATGGACCCTAAGGACATCCTATTGGGCCTCGACCCATGGGCCTTATATTCATCAAATGGGCCGCATCATATGGGCCTTTTATAAATCAAGTGGGCCACATCAAAGGGGCCTTATGTACATTGCAATGGGCCATATCCCATGGGCCTTTGAATACATCACAATGGGCCTTGTAACATGGGCCTCAAATACATTGAATGGGCCCCATCACATGGTCCTTATAAATATCAAGGTGGGCCTCAACAACAGGCCACAAATACATCAAATGTAGGCCTCAACAAACGGGCCACAAATACATCCAGATGGGCCTAATCACATAGGCCTTACATGTATACCAAGGTGGGCCACACCAAAATACAAGTGGTGATGATGATTTCCACCATTAAAATCCCTAAGGCCCGCCAACAGATATATATTATATAATATAATATATAATACATACAATATAATATATAATACATACAATATAATATATATAATATAATATATATACATAAAATATATATATATACACACACACCACACACACGCACGCACACACCACACACTCACACACTCATGCACACACGTGCACACTCACACACGCATGCACACACACGTGCACGCATACACACATACGCACACCGCACAACAGGGAGGGCTCACCGTCCACTGACGGTGGACGGTGAGACGCACACATCACTGTGGGTCCCACGTGGGGCCCACCATAACGTTTATCTTCCATCCAACCCGTCCATAAGGTCGCACGGGCCTGGAAGAAGAGGAAAAACAAATTTCAGCTTGATCCGAAACTTCTGTGGACCCAGAAATGGGTTTCAACGGTAGAGTTAAATTCACACTGTTTCCTATAATGTGGGCCACCCGAGTCATGGATGGGCCCGAAATTTGGAGGGGACCCACTTCAGGTCGTGGCCCACCAAATGGACGGAGTGGATATAATAAATACATCATGGTGGGGCCCACGGCTGAGGGCCGTGGGACCAGCTCATCCGCCCGCCTACACGCGCAGGCAGCGCCTGCGCCTCTGGCATTATCAGCGGCAGCAGCAGAAGCTGTTGCCCTGATTTGTATTTTTTTTTTTTGAAAATCACATTTTTTTTGTGGTTTTTCAGTGTAGGGCCCGCATCAACAAAATCCACCCCAGCCATTGGACTCTGTATCCTATGACAAGTCCATCAAGTCCAATATTGGATATGGTTTGGGGTACAAAAACATCAGGGCGGAATTCAACGGTAGAAAATACCGTTTGTTATGCTAAGGCCCGTCAGGACATCGGATTGAGCCCATTTTTCAGCTCAACGCCTGAAATGATTTAAGGCATGGAATGGACGGCGTGGATTGACTACATACATCAAGGTGGGGCATAGACAAGTAACCCACCCCAAAAGCTTGTGAAGCAAGCAATATTTGTGTTTTCATTTCAGTCCAGGGACATCCCTGGACGTGGACGGCCTATGCATAATCCATGCACAAGGTGGGCCTTGCTCCTGTGGGCCACCAAATGGATGAATGGTAAGGATAAAACATACATTAAGGTGGGGCCCATCAAGTGGGTCACATGGCCACCCCACACACAAAGATAAATAAATAAATAAATAAAAGAGAGGGAGAGAGAGAGAGAGAGATAGAGAGAGAAATGGACACGCATGATGGAGGGCTCCGTCACTATGAGCCCTCCCTTACAAGCATCCAATCATACATCAATGGGTCCTATTGCATATGGACCCTCCAAATCAAAGATCAACGGTGGAGATCCCTCTCCACCCAAAATGAACGGTTTATATGACCTCTATTCAAGCTAGGAAAGTAAACATCATGATGGGGTCCATGGAGAATGGCCCCATCATGGAATGATATTGATAATCAAGGTGGGCCATCGGCCACATCTTAGGATCCAAAGTAAGATCCACACCATTAATCGGTAGGCCTCACTTAGCCCATCATAAAAAATATGAAAACTATCCTATAGGAGCACCCACCGGTTGATCTCTTCGGTCCGTTGGAACGCCACCCTCCTTGTGCTTCACTTTGATGGTGGAGATGGGAAGTGGATGGCTAGGATGATGGGTTTGGAATGGAAAAGGTGGGCCTCACACATGCATTTTTTCTCTCATGGAAGGCTTGTACGTGGGTGCTCTTGGTTGCTTAGGATTGTGGTGAGAAATGAGAAAGAGAGAGAGGGTTGTAAGGAGATGTGAGAGATGGGTGGGATGGTGTGATGGGTGAGTGATGGTGTGTAGTGGTGTGTGATTGTACGTTGTAATGAGATGAGAGGTAAGAAAGAGTTGACTTTGGAGAGAGAAAATGGGTTGCTTGTACTTGACATTGAAGTGATTGATGATTGATGTGATTGATTGATTGATGGGATTGATTTGACATCGTGTAGAGATTCTCTTGGGATCGAGAAAGCGCGGCGTTTCTTCCAAATAAACGCCGACTCACATCTTCTAGTCAGGGTATCGGATCGGTGCGTGAGTCGCGGCATTAGAACCGCGGCGACGGTGCGGTCGCAATGATACAGGTCTCGGATTAAACTGACTCGAATCTAAAGAAAACGACTTACGGTCATGCGCAACGTCGGTTATCAGTCGTGGATTGTCGGACTTCGACGGAAAGGATCGCGGTAGTCAACGGAACAGTACGGACTAGGATACGGGTCTTACAACTGACATCACTTCTGGGCCTATATAATGCCCTAAACCCACCCCTCTCTCATTCCATACGAATTTTCTAAAACTCTAGGAGAGAGAAGAGAGAAAAGAGGAGGAAAGAGTGAGGAGAAGTGTGAGAGATCTATGGTTTGTTGCTGGGATTCACTCCCACTACTCCACGTGCCGAATCATCTCTCCCGTGTCGCTACACCGTCGAATCCAAATCCATTTTTGGGTAAGAAATCCTAACCCTAATCTATTTTGGGAATCCAAACAAAGAAATCGGTGAAATAGCTAACCTATTTCAAGGTTTAGGTAGTCGTTGTGCCATAGACAAAGATGTAGTGTACAAACCGAGTTCGTAATGAGTAAACCGACAAAAGGTGCGGACTATAAATGTTTAGGTTATGGTTTTCAAGGCTTTTAATGTCAGTTAATGATTTATGACTGAGTTGATTGCTATCACATGTACTTAGATACGATGTTTTCCATGTATTACACATATATGAACTATGTTGAAGTATAATGCATTCCACGTAGTTGTTGAAATGTTTGAATGAAAGTGAAATCAGAATTTGTGCTTGCCATGACAATTAATCTAGAATACGTAATTGTTATATGTATGACAACTCCCTTTGTGAAGGGATTTGCCCTAATATATGTTATAACTAAGTTATATCGTGTATATCAAAATGTGTAGCCTAAGTGTTTGATATATATCTGAATGAGTAAGTGTTTGATGAATTGTACTTTATAAGGGTATTGAGATAAGATTCTCGACTACCTTAACTATATGTAAAAATTCCTTCATGTAACTTAAATCCAACTACGTGATTTATGTATGAAATGCACATGTATGATAATATGTTCATTCTGTGTTTCATAAAATGCTCAAATGATTGTAGTGTTTAAATTGTTTGTTCAATACTATTATGACCGTCATATGTGATTACCTGTTGCATTTGAGTGTGATTGAGACTACTACGTAGTCCATGCAATCGGTAACGATTTCCGATCAAGTGGTCGAACCAGTCTCGCCACAACGGATATGTTCGACGAATCCAAGTCGTATAGTGATTATCAACAGTGGTTAGGCCACGAGGAGTGCGTATGCGCTCCATGTTGATTAAATTAGCGTGCGCTCGTACCAATCGAACTTGTCATGTAACCCGATTGGCCGAATGTGTGTTTACCGTGTATGGATGCTATTGCTTGAATCTAGGGTACCACTTACCAATGTAAAGCTCGTTTAACCTTGGTACTACAATCCGCTAAGACTCATGAGCCCGGCATGGTGGTGTATGGGACACTGTGGTCGAGTTGTCGGCTTACGTTGGGGTAACTAGCCTCCCCGTAGTGACCAGTGAGCAACCAAACTCATAAGCCGAATATGGTGGTGTATGGGACACTGTATTCGAGTTGTCGGCCTACGCTAAGGTGACGAGCCTTTCCATAGTGACCTCGAGTATAAACTAGGCCTACGCTTGAGGTGACGAGCCTCTCTATAGCGACCTGAATTTGCCTATCCACTGCTTTTCAATCAGGGGTGATGTTGCCCTATAACTTGACTATCGTATGTGATTAACTACGATTGACGACCCTAGATGGATCATTGTTTGGGTAAATGATATAAAGGGAGGTACCTTAGCTTCTCGAATCTACTGTATGAATAAGCCTAATTAAATATTAGCTAACACGATCATGCACTGCATTGCATGTGCTTTGGCGAGGAAGCACATGTGTAAGGAGTGTTGCATGCACTATCGTGAGATGATGTCGCTAAGGGAGTGCAGGTGAGGGCATGCATCATTACAACATACCATTCTTGCATTAACCAGAGTAGTTAGGAAATGCTTGTTGCATTGCTTTGTCATTACTACTTGACTGAATTAATAACATGTTAACCTTTGCCTTATAGCTTCACTGAGTTGATCACTCACTCCCACTTTAGGACAGTGTTTTAAAACACCAACTAGACTCTGTTTTAGCTGCAGATGATGACGAGGCTTACGAAGCGAACCTCACTTCTACGACGATGAGGAGTTCTCCTATATGCAGCTATCAGGCGGGTCTATGTAGGCCATGTCCTGACCGACAGGATTACAGGGATACGAATTAGTTGGACATTATACTTTGTCATTTTGTATATTTTGGAACAAACATATATATATATATATATATTCAGCCTGGTGACATGATCATACTCTGGGGGTTTATAACCACTCATATACTTTATATATCTATCACAGTCTTCCGCTTGCTTAATCTAATTATCTCTGGAGTATGATATGTTGATTTAGTATAATTCCACTCATGTTTAATGCACTAATATGGACAACATTTAATCATCATCTTCTATCTTGCATAAATGATGCATTTGAACTCGAGAGTTGAGCTTTGTTCGACCCCCGATTTTTGGAGTGTTACAAGTTAGAATCTGAAAAGGCCTAGCTATATGTCCTAGAGGGGGAGTGAATAGGACAATGCCAAATAAAACTTATAACAGCGGAATTAAGAAGAATATGATAGCCAAATTAAATTACAATGCAAGAAAGTAAAACAACCTCAAAAATTAGATCTTGAGAGGTTGATACAAATGTTGTTCTAAGGACAACCTTTCACCAAAAACCAGAGTTTATGGTAGGACAACCTTATTTCTAGAAAGATCTTTGTATCAAATCTTAAACCAAATAGGAATAGGAAAAATAAATACAAACTGAATTGAAATAAATTGTAATCACAAATGTATTGTTCTAGGGACAGCCATACACCATAAAAATGGCAGGGCAACCTTACTGGAACAACTTTAAAGGAAATTTAAATTCAAGTAGATAAAGGAATAGCAGAAAGTAAATTCTAAATTATTACAAAATTCTCACAAAGCTTGAATTAAATGATTACAACATTCACCACATTCATACATCCCACAAAAGAATAATTAAAGATTAGAAATGTAAATCATTCAACCATAACACTAGGGATTATAGTGGTTCGCCTGTGTGTTCACCAACTGTTAAACAACAGCCACACAAAATGCTACTCCACTCCTAATATCCTCACGCAGGAGATATTAGCGTTCACTAACAAAATAGGTTTTCCCAGGTTCACCAAAAACCTTTACAATTGTGTCTTTGTCAGTGGGCTTACAAAAAAAAAAAAAACCCCACTTCTGAGTTTTCCTGGCTCTCCTCAGATAACCAATACAACAAGATTTTTCTGGCAAATCTTGAAAGAAACCAAAACAGAAAGGAATTTACAATTAAATGTAAAATACCTGAATATCTCCTTCGATGTAGCAGCCCGGTAGAACCAAGTCAGAGTAGATGATTGAATGTCCAAGTTCAACGTCCAGTACTCAATTACAATGGTTCTAATTCTAATAGATTTTAAATTTAACCAAGTAGGGCTTGCCTTAATTGATTTTGATTCCAAAGAAAGGGAAGCGATAGCGATCCTCTTATCAAATTAGATTGGAAATAGCAGAAACAAAATCAATTAAATAAAGCTAAGGAAAAAGAATATTAAATAAGCACACTTAGCTTAGATGGAGCACAAAAATATCTCTCAGAAGTTCGACGAAGATTGGCTTGAATGGATTAATTAATTCGATGATCTCTTCTGAGATTCGTGCTCTATTTATAGCTGAGCAGATCGCATCTTCGACTGGTCTAAGGAACCCTTCGACTAGTCGAAGAAATAACAGATTTGAAAAAAATCGGGCGCGATAAGCTTTGACCGTTCTACGACTGGTCGTAGGTCACCTTCGACTGGTCGAAGGTCTCCTTCGACTGGTCGAAGACCTTGTGAATTTATCGCTGGACTTTGTGTCAAAGATTTACGACTGGTCGAAGAACCAGTTGACACTGTTCCTTCGACCGGTCGAACAGATCCCTGGACTAGTCGAAGACTAACAGAATTTATCCGATTTTTGTAACAAACTTACAACTGATTGAGGATTTTCTTAGACTGGTCTAAGCAACTTTAGGACTAGTCGAAGAAGGCCTAGGACTAGTCGAAGAACAGACCAAACTTATGTAAAATAAACAATCGATTTATGTATCCAAAGTGACCTACTTCTAAGGTCAACCTAAGGTCAGTCAAACCTCAACCATGAAGTAAGGACATTGAAATATTAGGAACTAGTGACCTTGAAGTATGAGCCTTGAAGTCTTGATGTAGCTCAATCTTGAAAGTGTCTTGAATTCTTTATGAACTGCCTTGTACATGTCTTGAGTTCTTTATGAACTGCCTTATACTCTTCTTGAAGTCTTGAAGCTTGAGTCATGTCTTGTGAGTAGTTCTTGCATTTAAGTTTGATCTTTATACTTGTGAGCTTAGCTTGTTCATGAATGTTGATCTTTGAGAGAGCTTCACTTATGCAAGATATAAAACAGTGATTTTGGCACCACAAATTTGACAACAAACAGGGATATAAAATATAGCACTTACAGAATCAGAACATGATTTGGATTAAACCGGACCTGGGTTATGGTAACACGATGCACACTGACATACTTTGACTTAGGAGGGGGCTATAAAATGTAGAAATAATTGTAGGATTCTAAGTTTCATCGACAGGCAAAACTGACCATTGAAATATGTCCTGTATGCATCTGTGATCAAGTGTGATGATCCCAATTCCTTTCTAGACTGTCAATTGACGGGTTTAGACGATAATTTGGTGTATTCCACACTCAAATACCCAGAAAGCGTGAATATGCACAAGATGGACTCCGAAAATGTCTCAAGCGGACTAGGGGGCCCAAACGACACGAAACGGGGGGAACCAAAGTGGCCCTCGTACATTTTCGACTCCCCGAGAGGGGGATGCCATCGCCCTCGGTCTACCGGACTGTGATGCCATCGCTCCTACCACGAGGCCTAGCGGTGGGGTCCAGCTGGCCGCGGCGGGTTCACGGGTCCGGTCGCCCGCCGCCCTCCACACGCATCTGGTGGGTCCCCCTCACGTGTGGGACCACCCTATATGTCCCCTTTTTCCATTTCACCCCATTCCACCCCTCCAAGCTCTCAAAAACCTCTCAGAAATCTGATTTTTCTCTTTTAAATCTCCCTCCCTTTCTCATATCTTCTTCTTCCTCTACAATACATACCCATCTCCACCATCTTCCTCGAAACCCATCTTCTACAACCACCTATCTCCCTTATTTCCTCTCATTTAAGCGCAAAGCCTACACCTTTGTGTCTCATAACTCACAAGCCTCACAATCCACCCTATTCCCAAGCTTTTCCAACTTCCATGGCTCCTTTCGAGCTAGTGGCTGCCATCTTTTCTCTTTCCACATTCCTTTCCCTCGTGGGAAAGAGAAGGGCTTCCACAGATGAAGTTGGGCCTAGCCGCCCAACCCATCCAAGGAAGAAATCGGGTGCCGAAGCAAGTACAAGCGTCGCACGAGAGCAGAGGACGAAGCGGGATCTCGATCCCCACATTCTTCTCAAAGGAGCTCTACCGTCGGACATCAGACATGGTAGGTTTCAAGGCCGTAGAGTTATCTTTAAAGGACACGTGGATGAAAAACTATTTGGACTTTATCCGGTGATGAACCTCCTTTTGGACGCCGGGTGGGGTCCCATATTTGAAGGCAAGTCACGTGCGAATGAGGACACTGTCCGAACCTTCTATGCCCGCATACGAGATCCACTGCTGGAGCCTCTATAGTTTACTATCCCTGTGGGAAGGCGGGAAGCCATTGTTGATGTTGGTATGATGGCCCGCATTATGGGGATTGCACGTGGAGAGGTACATGCTAGCGAGAAGAATCTCAAGAGTATGCGTGAAATAGTGCACACGATTTCTTTGCGGCCGACTGGTCCAATGACAACGAGGAAATTGCCTCCCAGTGACCAAGATGACTCATGACTTCCGCCTACTCCACTACATATTCAAATGCAATGTGTATCCTACGTGGATCAATCGCAGCGAATGCACGTGTTTGATAGTGGACTTCCTATACAGAGCTGGGCAAGGAGACAAGCTATGTCTGCCTACGTACATCCCACTTCATATAGTTTAGACCGCACTCTCTGTTAGGATAGATATCTCACTCCCCTTCGGCCGACTTATATGCAAGATTGCTCATGAGTTCGGCTACAGACTTGGCCCTGATGAGTTTGCGTTGAGCCACTTCATCAATGACACCACACTTAACAACATGGGTATTGGGCCATGACAACACCAAGCCCGTCTTGATGAGTATGGTGATGAGATAGAGGAAGAAAGTGAAGAGGATGAGGGGAGTGAAGATGAAGAAGGCGAGGAAGGAAGTGAAGATGAAGAGGGTAGCGATGAGGAAGAGCAAGAAGAAGAAGAAGAGGAGGCCCAAGACTCTAATGGGGGTGCTCCTCCTGCTACACATGAGCACCACCGTGATCGGGCTGCTTTAGAAGCCCGCTTGGCTCAGATTGAGGAGAGCCAAGTCGCCCTGAGACAGGAGGTCAGAGAGACCCAGGCCGAAGTGAAGCAAGAGCTTGAAGAGAATAAGGCCTATATGAAACAGAAATTTAAGAAGATGTCTCACACTTTGAAGGCCCTCCTGTGCTGCATGCAGGACAAGGGTGCTCCTCCTCCATCACCAGAGTCGGACGACTAGTCATATGTTGTAGTCATCTTTGGATTTTCTCTGTTTTCTTGCTTTCTATGTGATAGCCTTGATAGGCTTAGTAGTATGGTAGAGTAGTTGGTGTGTTTTAGTGTTTAAAGCTTTGTTTAAATTAGCTCGCATGCATCTTCTGTCATGATCCATGTAAGACTACATCTCATGTATTGTGACAATTTTGGTTAAATGAAATGCATGAAGCTACTTTTGTTATGGAATATGTAGAATGCTTGAGAAGTTGAGTGTTGTTATGCTAAATCTTACACGTGTTGCACCCTATGTTGTGTATAGGGAATGCCCCAAAAGAACACTCGGAGCACTGTACATCTTGCACTTGGCGGATCGATTGACGGGGCACTTCCCCCAAGCGATAGCCATACGAACCCTAGCTTGGGCCCGGATAGGAGACTATGCCGGATTCTCAGCCGGCGACTGGCCCCACTAATGGGCTAACACCTTTTGCACCGTCGGTTCCCGAACAGAACTGTCTGTCTACCTCGACACCACACATGCCTCAGGCAGCTTCTCCTCCTGATATGTTGGAGCAGATGATGCTCCTTATGCAGCAGCAGCAGCAGATTTGGACTACCATCGCAGGGGCCCTTGCCCAGAACATGAACGTGGTTCCGCCTGCACCACCTATGCACCCTGCTGGAAACATGAATGCTAGCAGCTTATTTGAGTGATTCCAGTGCTTCCGACCTCCCACTTTTGCGGGTACTCACAGACCCAAGGAAGCCGACTACTGGCTTGACCGCATCTCTAAGATACTAAAGCCACTGCACTGCACTGAGGTAAAGCAGGTTGAGTTGGTTACTTATATTGTCGAGAAGGAGGCTAGTCTATGGTGGGACAGCATCCTACGGACAATTGTTGTTGGGTACGTATGGACATGGGAAGCTTTTGAGACTCGCTTCCATGGAAAGTATTTCCCCCTCACCTCCGTTAGGGAGGAATGACTGTGGCTGAGTATGAGAATAGGTTCACAGAGCTGGCTAAATATGCTCCCTTAATATTAGCAGATTAGCCGATGCGAATGAGGCAATTTTCTAAGGTCTGCGGCCTGAGATACGTACAAAGATGGGTTACGCTATCATTCCCAACTATGTTGAGCTAGTGAACATGTCTCTGCGAGCTGAGCAGGATGGGGAAAGACTATCCCATACACGCGTACCTATGGGTCCGAGGCCTCGACCAGATTTACCGAGCAGACCGTTCCTCGGTAAGAGGCCCCGAGCAGATTCGACTCCTCAGCTTACGGCTCCACTGACCCAGCTGAGGCGATCAGACTTGTGGTGCACCTACTGCAAGAGGTTAGGCCATACTGACACTTACTGCTTTACCAGGATGAGGGACAACGGCTTCACACCTCCTCAGAAGAACAACCGTCAAATGCCACCAGCTATCTCAACTCAACCTCTACGATCAGCACCGCCAACACAGCCTTTTTATAGGGCGAATGTACCACGTAGTAGGCCGCCTCAATTACCTATGACAGCACAGCTGAATTGTCATCAACAGGCTTGTGTGCCCTCACTTACAGCTGAGGCATCCTAAACAGCAACCGCAGCACCATTGGCTTTCGAAGTCACAGTACATATCCAAGGTACACCAGTCTTCCTATTGGTGGACATCGGGTCCACTATTTCAATAATATCATGCGCAGCAATCAAGCGATTAGTATTAGAGACTACTCCTATGGTTGGGATGAGACTCCTTACCACCACAGGGACCTTCTCAGACACTATCAAGATTTGTAAGGGTTGCTCGATAGACTTAGGAAGCAGAACAGTACTCATTGACCGAATTGTCGCCCCACTATGTCATTACATATCATTCTCGGTATGGATTAGCTCACTGAGATGAAGGCAGAGATCGATTGCGATACCAGAGTGGTGACAGCCCATGGACCTGCGGGCACGACCTTTACTTTCCCAGTTCAGTCAGTTGGTACTATCGCTTTAGTTGTTACGCTTCCTTGTTAGAGAATGTTGATGGTCCGACAGTTGGGAACACTCCAGTAGTTCAGGATTTCACGGACGTGTTCAGAAAGATACCTGGATTACCTCCTCAGCGCGAAATCGATTTTACCATTGATCTAGTGCCTGGTGTGACACCAATATCTCTACCGACGTATCGTATGCCCCATGTGAGATAGAGGAACTGAGGAGACAGATCGATGATCTATTGGATGCAGGCTTCATATGACCGAGTGTATCTCCTTGGGGAGCACCCATGTTATTCGTGAAGAAGAAAGATGGATCGCTGCGATTGTGTATTGATTATCGTAGGTTGAATCAAGTGACAGTGAAGAACAAGTATCCTTTACCCAGGATAGATGATCTGTTCGATCAGTTGAAAGGGACACAGTACTTCACTAAGATCGACTTACAGTCAGGGTATCACCAATTACGCGTCAGGGATGAGGACATGCAGAAGACAGCGTTCAGAACTAACTTTGGGCACTACGAGTTCCTTGTGATGTCATTTGGACTCACAAATGCACTGGCCATGTTCATGGACCTTATGAACCGGGTGTTTTGGCCGTATCTGTACCGATTCATCATCGTATTTATAGATGACATCCTGATATATTCCAAGAGTCAGAAAGATCATGAAGAGCACCTGCGAGCAGTCTTTGATACTCTCAGGAAGAACCAGTTGTTTTCTCAGTACAAGAAGTGTGACTTCTGGGAAGAATAAGTTAAGTTCCTAGGACATGTGGTGTCTAAGGAAGGAATAGCTATGGACCTTACTAAGGTGACCGCAGTTCAGGACTGGGAGCAGCCCGGTTCGGTTACTGAAGTGAGGAGTTTCCTTGGCCTGGCAGGTTACTATCGTCGATTCATTTGGGACTTTTCTAAGAGAGTCTGACCGTTGTCTCAGCTCACTTGAAAGGACCTTAAGTTTTTCTGGAATGAGAAGGCAGAAGCAGCCTTTCAGGAACTAAGGGACAAGTTGACATCCGCACCCGTGCTAGTATTGCCAGAGCAAGGGTTCAAATATACGATATACACCAACGCATCTCATGTTGGTTTGGGTTGTGTTCTTATACAGAAGGACATAGTGATTGCTTATGCCTCGCGACAGTTGAGGAAACACGAGGAGAACTACCCTACGCACAAACTAGAGTTGGTGGCCGTCATCTTTGCATTAAATCTCTGGAGACATTACCTCTACGGAGAGGAGTTCGAGCTCTTTTGTGACTACAAGAGCCTCAAGCACATATTCACACAGAGAGACTTGAAGGCAACGGCGATAGATGGAAACCTTAAAAGACTTCAAGTTCGAGGTCTCCTACATCCTGGTAAGGCCAACCTTGTGGCAGACGCGTTGAGCTGCAAGAAAATGATAGAATTTGCGGCTCCACTGATGATAAAAGAATGAAACATGATCGAATTTGTGTGAGATTTTGGGCAGAAGCTTACGGTAGAGGAGTCGTTCGTGAGCGTCGCACATATTCGTGTGCAGCCACTTATCGATGACCGAATCAATGTGGCTCAGGGGGAGGATGAATGGTTGGTGAAGATAAGAAAATGAGCTAGTGACGATGAAGAATTTGAATGGAGAGTTGATTTGGATGGGGGTTTACTTTATCATGGCCGCCTATGCGTCCTAAATCTTCATGACTTGAGAAGGGAAGTTCTCGAAGCTGCTCACAATTCGAAGATAGCGATGCTTCCTTGTAGTACGAAGATGTATTGAGACATGAAGCATTCATACTGGTGGGACAACATGAAGGCCCATATAACAGATTATTTGTCCCGTTGTCTCATGTGCCAGAAGGTCAAGGCCGAGTATCGCCGACCTCCTGGATTACTTTAGCTCATGCCCATAGCTGAATGGAAATGGGATTTCATCTCTATGAATTTCATTTCAAGGTTACCAAAGACGAGGAAGGGATATGACTCTATTTGGGTGATTGTGGACCGATAGACGAAATCGGCTCATTTCCTCCCGATTAGAGTCTCAAACTCAGTAGACGATTTGGTCAAGCTGTACATCAAGGACATAGTACGTCTGCATGGAGTGCCTATGGAGATTGTGTCGGATCGAGACACGTGATTCACATCTATCTTCTGGACTCGTATCCAGGAAGCGATGGGTGTGAAACTGAAGTTCAGTACCGCGTTCCACCCACAAACAGATGGGCAGATGGAACAAGTAAATCAGGTGTTAAAGGATATGTTGCGGGCATGTGTGCTCGAGTTCAGAGACAGTTGCGATGACTGTCTTCCCTATGCTGAATTCACTTATAATAACAGCTTTCAAGCGAGCATTAGCATGGCACCCTACGAAGCACTGTATGGGCGCCCAAGTAGAGCTCCGCATTGCTTGGCAGAGGTTGGCGAGAAGAGTTTAATTGGCCCAGAGTTAGTGCAGGCGACCTCAGAGAAGATCGACATTATCAGGCGTCGACTTCTTGCAGCACAGAGCAGACAGAAGAGCTACGACGATACAAGACGGCAACTGCTAGAGTTTGATGTTGGAGACCATGTGTTTCTTAAAGTTTCCCCCATGAAGGGAGTCCTTCGATTTGGCAAGAAGGGAAAACTCACTCCACAATTTATTGTCCCATTCCAAATACTAGACCGGGTGGGTATGGTGGCATACCGTCTCGCCTTGCCCACACCACTCGTAGGCGTGCATAACGTATTTCATGTATCGATGCTAAAGAAATACGTTCATGATCCTTCCCATATTATCAAATGGGAGCAGCTACAGTTGAGTGAAGATATTACTTATGTACTGCGACCGACACGTATCTTAGACAGGAAGGAACAGATACTGCGCAGTAAAGTTATCCCGCTTGTGAAGGTACTGTGGACACACCACACTGAGGAGGAGGCCACTTGGGAAACAGAAGTCGAGGTCCGTAAGAACTACCCTCAGATTCTCGAGGAGTATGAAAAGGTACTAATTTCGAGGACAAAATTTTTCTTTAAGGGGGGTAGATTGTAACGTCTCAGAAAAATCCGTAGAAAGACCTAAGTACCACCTCAGGCAGAAATCACTAAGGACCGAATCCTTTACAAATTAGATGAAAATTAATTAAGTACTAAACTGAATTAATCGGTAAATTTGCTCGAACCACTTTCTATACAAACTGCAAGACCCAAACCTATTAGAATCATTAACTTAACAGTTCCTAAAAACCGAGGATCAGTCTCAAAACCCAGTTGCTCTTGGGAGCACAATGAAACCCTGTATCAGACCTGGACCGCGCGTCGAAAGTCCGATTACTGCGAAACTATGACATTATGACCACCTTACTAAGCTTGACAACCATCGTGGAAATCGAGTCCAAATAGTATCCAGAAATACACAACTTGAGCCTGGAGCGAAGTGTGTAAGAAATGCAAATATCTTTAAAAAATGAACTCAGATTTAAGTGAATTGTACCATTCGCTTGTAGGCCAAATTTAAGGTTTCAGACCGTCAGATTCTGACCCAACTACACCATTGGATCAAGGAAATTTTCCTGCACCCATTGGTATACCTGTGGCCCTGATCGAGTGGCGATGACCGTTAAACTGAAACGGGTCCTCCACGATCGATCCACTAATCCGATCGGAACGAAACCTTAACTTAGCATAGATCCATTGTCAGGGAACTTTCTTCAGACCGTATGTAGGTAATGGACCTCCAGATGAACTCCATTAGTCCAAAACAGCCACCCCTTGGCTATAACCTAAGTATACCATGGCCATGGGGCCATTGAATCACTTCTGGGCCTATATAATGCCATAAACCCACCCCTCTCTCATTCCATACGAATTTCCTAAAACCCTAGGAGAGAGAAGAGAGAAAAGAAGAGGAAAGAGTGAGGAGAAGTGTGAGAGATCTATGGTTTGTTGTTGGGATTCACTTACACCACTCTACGTGACGAATCATCTCTCCCGTGTCATTACACCATCGAATCCAAATCCGTTTTTGGGTAAAAAATCCTAACCCTAATCCGTTTTAGGAATCCAAACAGAGAAATTGGTGAAATAGCTAACCTATTTCAATGTTTAGGTAGTCGTTGTGCCGTAGACAAAGACGTAGTATACGAACCGAGTTCGTAACGAGCAAACCGATGAAAGGTGCGGACTATAAACGTTTAGGTTATGGTTTTCAAGGTTTTCAATGTCAGATAATGATTTATGATTGACTTAATTGCGGTCACATGTACTTAGATATGATGTTCCATGTATTACACATATATGAACTATATTGAAGTATATTGCATTCCATGTGGTTGTTGAAATGTTTGAATGAAAGTGAAATCAGGATTTGTGCTTGCCATGACAATTAATCTAGAATATGTAATTGTTATATGTATGACAACTCCCTTTGTGAAGGAATTTGCCCTAATATATGTTATAACTAAGTTATATCAAGTATATCGAAATGTATAGCCTAAGTGTTTGATAAAATGTCTGAATGAGTAAGTGTTTGATAAATTGTACTTTATAAGGGTATTGAGATAAGATTCTCGACTACCTTAACTATATGTATAATTTCATTCATGTAACTTAAATCTAACTACATGATTTATGTATGAAATGCACATGTATGATAATATGTTCATTCTGTGTTTCATAAAATGCTCAAATGATTGTAGTGTTTAAATTGTTTGTTCAATACTGTTATGACTGTCATATTTGATTACCTGTTGCATTTGAGTATGATTGGGACTACCACGTAGTCCATGCAATCGGTAACGATTTCCGATCAAGTGGTTAAACTAGTCTCGCCACAACTGATACGTTCGACGAATCCGAGTCGTACGGTGATTATCGACAGTAGTTAGGCCACGAGGAGTGCGTATGCACTCCATGTCGATTAAATTAGCATGCGCTCATACCAATCAAACTTGTCAAGTTACCCGATTGGCCGAATGTGTGTTTACCATGTATGAACGCTACTGCTTGAATCTAGGGTACCACTTACCAATGTAAAGCCTGTTTAGCCTTGGTACAACGATCCGCTAAGACTCATGAGTCGACCATGGTGGTGTATGAGACACCGTGGTCGAGTTATTGGCCTACGCTGGGGAGACGAGCGTCCCTGTAGTGACCAATGAGCAACCCAACTCATGAGCCGAATATGGTGGTGTATGGGACATTGTATTCGAGCTGTCAGCCTACACTAAGGTGACAAGCCTTTCCGTAGTGACCTCAAGTATAAACTAGGTCTACGCTGAGGTGACGAGCCTCTCCGTAGCGACCTGAATTTGTCTATCCACTACTTTTCAATCAGGGGTGATGTTACCCTACAACTTGCCTATCATATGTGATTAACTAGGATTGACGACCCTAGATAGATCATTGTTTGGGTAAATTATATAAAGGGAGGTACTTTAGCTTCCCGAATCTACTGTATGAATAAGCCTAATTAAATATTGGCTAACACGACCATGCACTGCGTTGCATGTACCTTGGCGAGGAAGCACGCATGTAAGGAGTGTTGCATGCGCAATCGTGAGATGATGTCCTTGAGGGAGTGCAGGCGAGGGCATGCATCATTACAGAATACCATTCTTGCATTAACTAGAGTAATTAGGAAATGCTTTTTGCATTGCTTTATCATTACTGCTTGATTGAATTGATAACGTGTTAATCTTTGCCTTATAGCTCCAGTGAGTTGATCACTCACTCCCACTCTGGGACGGTGTTTTAAAACACCAACCAGACTCTGTTTTAGCTGCAGATGTGTAACACCCTGAAAATCGGGGGTCGAGCAAAAACTCAACTCCCGAGTTCCAGAACATCACTTATGCAACAAAATGAATGATGATTGAATGTTGACTGTATTCGTGCATTGAACATGAGTGAGATTAAGCCAAAACAGCATATCATACTCCAGAGACAGTTAAATTTGCAAGCGGAAGACTGTGATAGATAGATAAAATATATAAACTATGATGAGTCTCCAGAGTGTGATAACATTACCAGGTTAAATAATTACAAGTACAGTTCTAAAATATACCAATGTGAGGAAGTGTAATGTCTCTTATCCCAAGTACCATAGCCCCGTCAATACAATATACAAGTACAGTTCTAAAATATACCAATGTGAGGAAGTATAATGTCTCTTATCCCAAGTACCATAGCCCCGTCAATACAATATCAGGTCTTCATTGACCTGCCAGAGAGATATAGATAGGAGAACTCCTATCATCATAGAAGTAGTCCGGCTCTGCTTCACAAGCATCGCCATCACCTGAAACTCAACAAATCTGGTTGGTGTGTACAACACCGTCCCGTAACGTGGGAGTGAGTGATCAACTCAGTGGAACAGTAAAGCATAGGTTAACATGTTATCAATTCAATCAAGCAGTAATGATAAAGCAGTACAAATCAAACAATTCTAAATACTCTTATTAAATGCAAGAATGAAATGACATGATGCTGTATGCCCTTGCCAAACCACCCTCATGCGACATCATCTTACGTTCGCGAATGCTTACTCCCTCAGTGCGCCACATCTACAAAGCACATGCGGTGCGATGATGCTCATGATTACCAAGTGTTTATTAGTCCATTTCAAACAGCAGTATTGGGAAACTAAGGTACCTCCCTTGTATCATTCCCAAACATGATCCATTCTAGGGTCGTCAATCCTAGTTAATCTCATACGATATTATGGTTTGAGAGGCTTAGCGAAGGCATCACAAAGGGCTCGTCACCCGTCAACACGGGTACAGATCTCACCGTATGCGGCTCAATTGCTGACCGTCAGCTCGAGTACAGGTCTCACCGTACTCGGCTCAATCACTAGCCGTCAGCTCGAGTACAGGTCTCACCGTACTCGGCTCCACTCATGCTCTAGTCGCTGTGAAAGACTCGTCACCAATCACAGCCCTTGGAGTATACTCGAAGATACTACAGAGGACTCGTCGCCCGTCAGCACGAGTACAGGTCTCACCGTACTCGGCTCTCGCCGTAGGTATCGACAGCTCGAATACAGTGTCCCATACCACCATATTCGGCTCACGAGTTTGGTTGCGCAATGGTCACTACGGGGAGGCGCATGGCCCCAGCGTAGGCCGACAGCTCGACCACGGTGTCCCATACCACCATGCCTGGCTCATGCGTCTTAGCGGATCGAGGTACCATGGTTAATAGGGGATTTCACTGGTAAGTTTGGTACCCTAGGTTCAAGCAGTAGCGTCTAAACAGGGTGAACATGCATAAGGCAGATCGGGTTACTTGACGAGCTCGACTAGCACGATCGCTCGTTGAGCTGCACGACATGAAGTGCATAAACAACTTCGTGTGGCCTAGCCACTGCCGACAGGCAACGCACGACTCGAGTTTGTCGAACACATCCCACGTGGCAAATGAATCTCAGCCACGAGTTCAATCCCGTTACCGATTGCCTGGGCCATAATCATAGCCCCAAACACAATCAATTGCAGATAGATAAAGCAGTAATGGATCAAGATTCAACTCATACAGTCAAGGTCTGGTATTATCCGTTTAGGGCTGCCAGGGCTGTTGCACACACTCGTTGTTCCGCTCCCCCATCACCCATGACGGATCATACAACGTAAATATAGATTTAAACATATGCATTACATAGTTAAAATCATAAAGCAGTTGAGCATGTTATGAATCACAACACAAGCATGAGTTTGTACATGTTCAATTCCTAATCACACAACTATCAAAGGAGATCATACACATAGTTAAAAGAGGTTGAGAATCATATCTCAACACCCTTATACATTACAATTTGCTAACTACTACTCATTCAGACATTTCAAGAAACACTTAAACAAACATACATCAACATACATGACATATGTCGATCACATAGGCATTAGGCCAAATCCTTTCACTAGGGAGTTGCCCCAATCATAACACACGTACACCCACGACGGATAGTCATGGCAAGCAGGAATCCAAGTTCCATATTCATTCAGTCATTTCTACAAACACTTGGGCCACCCATTTTAGCATATATAGTGTATATTGGCCGTGGCGTGACTTAGGGCAAATCCTTTCGTCAAAGGGGGTATCGCCAATACATCAATCATGAATCCATGACAATTAGTCATGGCGAGCACGAATGAGAATTCTATACTCATTCAGCCATTTCCACAAACACTTAGAATACACTATTACAACATACATGGTGTATGTTAGTAAAACATGTATTAAGGTTATCCTTTAGCCAAACGAGTATTTTATCCATGTATACCATAATCATACAACAAATAATCATGACAATTACATTTCCAAAACTTACACATATACGATATTTCTAGAATACACAATTTCAACATACGTAGCATTTACAAGTGAACATGTATTACGGCGATTCCTTTCACCAAACTAGTATTTTATCCATATATAGTATAATCATACATTAAATAAACATGTCAAACATTTCTCCAAAAAAAATACGTATACGGTATTTCTACGTATACCTAGAGTATGTGAAATTCCATATTCTACAACGTTAATCGAAACAGGAAACGGAAAGCACTTTGTACATGTGCAATTGCATGCAGATCATGAATCTATCATTATCTGACATTGAAAGCGTTGAAAACCATAACCTATACACCTAAAGTCCGCACCTTTTGTCGTAGAATCGTAACGGAGTCGATAGGTTTGTCTAGCTTCCGTATTCGGCAGTTTGGCAACCTATAGAACGAAATAGGTTAGCTATTTCACAACCTACAACAGTCTAAACCCCAAAACAGATTAGGGTTAGGGTTTCTTACCTAGAAACGACGCCGGAATCACCGGGAAAGCGATTAGAATGAAGTGGTTAAGCTCGTGTAGCGACAGGGAAGCATGGCAGGGAGATGCTCCCACTTCTCTCTCACTTTTTCTCTTTTCTCTCTCTTTTCCTATGGTTTTTCTCAAATTCGTATGGCTGAAATGAGAGAGGGTTTAAGGTCTTATATAGCCCAAAATCTCACCAAAATAGACTCCAGGTCAAGGTACACTTAGGTTATAACCAAAGCGGACCTGTTTCAGCTCAACGGAGCACTTCTGGCGGGCCCCCTTGAGTCGAAGGTCGGACTTAAGCTCACTAACACTGGATCTACGTTTAGTTAAGTTTTCGTTTCAGTCGGGATTCCAGATCGCAAATGGCTGACTAGTTTCAGTTCAACGGTCAGTGGATCTCGATCGGAGATTCTGAGTACATGGATATGTTTGGGGAAATATCCCTGATCCGAGGGTGTAATATGACATGATTCTGACGGTCTAGTTGCTTAATACTGATCCGCAAGCGAGAGGTGTCAGATTTCATAAATTTCTATTTTATTTTGAATTAATTTCACATTTCTTACACTCCCCGCTCCATGCTCAAGCAAAAAGCGCTGGGACACTATCTGGATTTGATTTCCGAGATGGTTGTCAAGCCTAGCAAGGCGGTTATAATTCCTTAACTTCGTGTTAATCGGACTTCCGACGTGCGGTCCAGATCTGATACGGAGTTTCAATGTGCTCCCGAGAGCAACTGAGTAATGAGATTGATCCTAGATTTTAGGGTAACCTAGCGTCAATGATTCTACAAGTTTTGGGTCTTGCAGATCGTATTTAAAGTGATTGGTGATAATTTCACAGGTACTCTAGTTTAACACTGGCTAATTCTCGCCTAATTTCTAAAGGATTTAGTCCTGTATGATTTCTGTTTGAGGTGGTACCTGGGCCTTTGTAGTTTATATATAAAGTGATCCAAGTTATAATACTTAGCTAGTTTAAGATAGTGTCTAAGGTGAAAGTACTTAAAAAAAAATTGAAAGAACAAGGTGGTGAAGGGTGAGATTTGTGAAGGAAATGGGTTCAAAAGCGGTTTTAGACTTTGGGATTTAGTTCTGACAAGTTAATAAGGTGTTAGGATCGACCCATTGCCTAAGGACGTCTAATCCCAGGTTGGCAAAAATCCGGGATGTTACAGTTGTAGTTATTATATTTTAGGGGTAGTTGTTAGTACATTTTTTACCTTAAATTTCATTATATATATATTTTTTAAAATTTTTATTTAAGAAGATTAAGAACGCGTTTAAATGTTTATTAGTTAACTTTTTTTAAAAGAAAAAATAAAAAGAATGAAAATAAGAAGGTAATTTGTTTTATTTATTTGATATTTTTATTCTCTCTCTTTTTTTAAAAAATAATATTAAAAAGATTAAAAATATTTGTTTCTTTTTTCAAAAAAAAATTAAAAGAAGAAAAAAAAAATGAAAAAAGGTAAGTTGTTTTATTAATTTGATATATATATATATATATATATATATTTTCATTCTCTCTCTTAAAAAAAAAATATTATTTGAGAAGACAAAGAAGAAGAAGAAAAAGAAAAATATATCACAAAGTTGTTTTTTCATTCTCTCTCTTAAAAAAATATATATTACAAAGTTGTTTTTTCATTCTCTCTCTTACAAAAAAATATATTTAAGAAGATTAAGAATTTTAAACTATTTATTTGTTAACTTTGTGATTTATTTATCGTTTTTTTTAAGAAAAAAAAAGAAGAAGAAGAAAAAAGAATAAAAAGAAGACAAGTTTTTTTATTTGATATTTTTATTTTTATTTTCCAAAGAAGAGAGAAGAAGAAGAAGAAAAAGAAAAATATTAAAGCTATATTTTATTTATTTATTATATACTTTTTAATAAAGTGTTAGGATAGATGTAAGGGTAATTTTGTTAAAAAATTAAAAAATTATAAAAGTTCTTAAAAAAATATTTTAAAGTAGGCCTTGGTCAAAAAATTCAAACCGATAAATCATTATTTTGAATCTAAATATTAGATGTACTAAAGTGGAGTAGATAAAAACTCGACCGGTCTGCCCAGAGATTTTTGGGTTTTGGGACAGGAGGGATGCGGATATCCACGGGAAGTTCCTGCACTGGAAACTAGGTAGGGCCACCACCATGTTAGGGATAAATCCACCCGAACATCCTTTTTGTGAGCTAGTACATGGATAAAAATAAGTAGGATCCAATACTCAAGTGGGCTTGAAACCTGAGAATTGAACGTCCATAGTTGATATTCGTGGCGCCATGGAAGTTTTGAATTAGGGTAATACTTGTGTTCTCAGTTCATCCGAGTGGGAATGGCGTAATGGACGGGATGAATGACATTTAAATATCACTGTTGACACAGAGGTTTCAACTCTAGGAATTATCTTACCCACCTTTTCCTTTAGTGCGGCTCACTTGAGTATTGTATCCTGTTAATGTTTTTTAGCCTAAATTTTAAAATGAGCTCACAAAACGAATGTTGGGATGGATTTCTAATAACCATGATGGTGGCTAACCTTGATTTCCACTGCAGAAACTTCCTCCAAATGCTTTAGCGGGAAATTCGCGTCCGGACCGGTGCTTACAGCTGGCCATTCGTTGCACACGCGTACCAACTGGATTGGAAGCTGAACCACCAGTATGACGCGGCTTCAGTGGATGACTGTGGGCCCCACCTTGATGTATGTTTCTTATATCCACGCCGTCCATCCGTTTGGCCAGATAATTTGAGAGTTCGAGGCAAAAAACGCAGCAGATCCAAATCTCAAGTGGAGCACACCGTAGGAAACAGTGGTTGAATGAGAGCAACTCATTCCGGTGGAAGTCGTCAGCAAGACTTTCCTCCTTCCATGGGGCTGGTTGACGCGTAGACTGATGAGGAATGAGAATGGTGTTTTAGTGTAGGAAAGGAAGCAGGAGAAGCAGAAGCAGAAGCAGAAGAAGCAGAAGCAGAATGGGTGAGGGGATTGTAGATGTTGCAATTATAAAGGAAAGCTCCTCTCTTTCCATGAAAGCAACTCCTCCCTTTCTTTACAAATCCTCATCATCAATCGTTTTCTTCGCCTTTCCTGGCCTCTGGTCTGTCGACGACTGGAAACCAACAGCAGCACCAACCCCCTCCGACAACCTTCTCTCCTTCCTCCCTTCTCTCCGCACCATCGGCAGCGATGAGACCGCTCTCCTCCACTCCCCATTTTTCCACCGCTTCCTAGCCATCCTCACCACTTCCACTCTCCAACACCAGGTCAGCTGCTTCTCTCTCTCGCTCTATCTCTCTCTCTCTCTCAGAAATAATTTGTGCGCTATCTATCCATCACATCACATCACATCACATCACATCACATCAGGGCAGGTGCAGATATTGCTTCCTTCATATTCTCAAGTAATTTCTTCACTAATTAGGGATGATTAGCATGTAAACTTATTAAGTTTGGTCTTTGAATGAATGAATGTTCAGGTGCATAAGGCTGTGACAGGAGGAAAGCAGATAGTAATGACGGGCCACTCATCTGGTGGTTCAATAGCTATCATTGCTACTGTCTGGTTACTTGAACAATTTCGTAAACTCAATCAACTTCCTCCTCTTTGTCTCACTTTTGGTTCTCCTCTTGTTGGTGATAGCATCTTTGGCCATGCTCTCCGTCGAGAGGCCTGGTCTTCTCACTTCTCTCATTTCGTCTTGAGATATGACATTGTTCCTCGTCTTTTACTCACCCCTATTGATTCCATCGAACAACAACTTCAGACCATTCTCCCTTTCCTGGATAAAAAATCGCCTTATTCTAATGTTGAGGCCCTTTGTAGATCACCACAAGCAGTGTCACTTGTTAGCACTGTTATGAGAAATACATCTCTGGTCGCAAGCCACAGAGCCTGTTTATCCATGGACTGCACTAACATGTTGTTGGAAGCATTACCCAGCTTTATCAAGCTTAGCCCTTTCAGACCTGTTGGAACTTACATCTTTTGTACTGGGAATGGGAAACTCCTCATTGTGAAGAATTCAGATGTTGTTCTCCAACTGCTCTCCTACTGTCTTCAATTGGGTCCCAACCAAGATTTGGCAGAGGTTGTGTGCAAATGTTTGAAGGAGCATCTAGCTTACGAGTTCGAGTTGCGAGAAAGCTTCGAAATGCAAGACATCGTATCTCTAGACCACCTGGAACAGCTCCCGCTGTCTTTGGAAGATGCCAGCAGTGACGAGATGCAATCAATTGACATGGCATTGAAAGATCTTGGACTGGTAACTTTCCATTATTATGTTATGGTATTGCTAAACCATTCAACACTTTCTTTTTTTGAAAGAGGGTTTTTTTTTTTTAAAAAATTAATTTTATATTTTTTAATTACATTATCATGGTTTCATTCTTTCAAAATTCTGAGTGGCGAGGCTCAAATTTGCTGAGATGGTGTGTGAGGCGTGTTAACATGCATGCAACAAACTGCATGTGCAGAAACGGAAACCCACACAAATTAAGGATGAATTTGGGAAATTAAAAAATATTTGCACTTGGGAAGATGGCTGTTGTGCCTAATTCCACCAATTCTTGTATTGAGCTTGCTGATCTGAATCTGATGGACTTTCTCCCTTCTACTCCATGTGGAATGGGGTTGCTGCAGTTTCCAAACAAAAGCCTCTTTCACATCTCAGCTCCTGTTCAAATTTGGTGCATAGAACATTTGCTGCCTTATTGCAAAATTACTATGAAGAACACACACACACACACACACAAATAGGAAACATGAAAATAAAGGACCATATAAGGTAGACTACACAATAACAAGGTAATAGGTCTTAGCTTTCACAGGCCACCTGCATCTCTGTATTTTCTGCTATCTACATAAACCCTCACGCTACACTGACCAGCATACCTTCCATTGCTCCATCGTCATCACCGTTGTCACCGTTGTCCTCATCATCATCATTGTCATTATCATTGTCATCATCCAATCCTTATCCCAACTACTTGGGGTTGGCTACACGAATCCTGTTCCACCATTCCACTCAATCGCTCGAATTGTCAGATTGTCAAAATTCATGATAAAAGTTGTGGTGGAAGTTTGATAACCGGCTGCCAACCTGATGCAACTCTCCTCTATCTTGGCTTGGGGTCAATGTTGAGAGCGTGAAATTCCCACTGGCCAGTTAATGCCTTTCATTGCTTAAGGAACCTAAAACATAATCCAAATTGGGAGTTTTTTATACAGTGTTCCTTTCCTAATACAATTTTCCTTACAAACAAATTAAAAGAAAAATGCATAAATCCTAATTTCTCTAAATACAATTGAAGCCAACCCCAATAAGTTGTGGTAAGGCTTAGGTGATGATGACGACTAATCTTGTGGGAACTTCACAGGAAAGTTAGCACTTATCCTAACTGCTGCCTTTTACATATAAAACAGGTAAAGTCAAACTCATAACAATCCCACTCAAAACCCTAGCTATAACATTGACTGTGGGTTGACATTGTGCAGGATTGCTAAGCTTGTGCAAGTGACATTCCTCTTCCATCATTCATTGCAACTGCTGGAATTGTCGTGATTTCTAGTCCCCCAGTCATATTGTCTTCTTAACTAGAATTGGAAGCCGTGCTTACTGATTATGGTTTGTAATATCCATATTATATCGGCTGATACGGGCATGTATCTTTATCGGCTTTGTATCAACTTGATACAATATGCGATATGGGGTCGAAATGGCTTGAAGAAAAATAAAAAAATAAAAAAGTCCTATATTATCAGTCCTTATTGTCCGATACGGGGCAGGTTATCCACACTGATATGGGCGTGATATGGCCTAATACAGTACTGCCAAAAAATGCCAAAATTTTATTTTATTTTTCAAAAATTTCTGTTCCTTTTCATCTTATTTATTTATTTAAACCATGAAGGAAGCTTAAAAACTCATTTTAGACTAGACATAGGCTTAATTTGGGTTGTCAAAACAAAAAGTTTGAGTGGGATTCGTTAGATCAAAGTGGGATGGCCCATCATAGGAAAAATAAAAAGGGTACCATTGTTTTTTTTTTTTTTTTTTTTTTTTTTAAAATTATTTATTTATTTTTATTTATTTATTTTAATTCCTTTTTCATTTGTTGTATTTTAATGTAAATGGGTCTTATCTAGAAAAAAATGTAAATGAGTCTTAGATTACCTTAAAAAAAGTAAGTGGTTCATAATTCACCCACTCATGGTTGATTTGTGTTTAATTAGGGCCCATTTGTTTTTCTAATTTCCTGTGCAATTACAAGTAAATGAGCCATCATTATCTTTGGAAGGTGTTTGTTAACACAGGAATTACGACACACGAATCAATATTCAAACGCAGTCAAAGTAAAGGAAATTGTAATCATTAGAATTTTCTATTGTAAAACTTCCATATTTATGGTGATTCATGGAGAAAACAAACACCCTAAGCTCAGTCGTCATTACGGTCAAATTACACTGACATCAATAAGGAATTACAGGGTTAAGTAATCATTATCCATTTGCAGCCAATTTGATGGGGGCCTTAAGGTTTACAAAAGGAAAAGTAAGGCTGGGGTGGGGCCCGCGATTCTTCTCTAGGTCTCACAGGTTAGCCGACCACTTTTAAAAGTGATGCAGGACTGATGCATGAACCTAATAACATGTGAGATCAAGTAACAAAAATAAGACAACAAAAAAACACAAACATTGCCATAATCATCATGAATTTCATGAAAACCAAAAGAACATCATGAATAATCCTAGCCAACTTACCAACATCGTCACACGAGATCATTAAATAAGAGGAAACTAGGATCTAATGGATGTAGGGACATCCAATTACCATATGGTATAGTCTATTTCAAATTAGAAGACCTAATACAACCTAGGGTAAAAATTAGGGTTTGGGTAATTTGAGAAAGTAGGAAAGTTAGGGATTTTAGATTTAGGGTTAGAGTTTTGGGAATGGAAGAAAGGGAGGTTTTTTGATATGAGAATGATGGAAAACCAAAGGGGCAAGGTGTGACCGTACGAACAAACCGAAGGATTCACACATGTGGCGTGGGATGGATGGGTTTACGTCGGTTAGGGTTTGGATGATAGATCAAGGTGTCCTGTATCGGTATCGGTTGGCGTAACGGTGACCTCCAAAACCGATACGGATACGGGGGCGTAACGGCGATACGGCGGCGTAACGGCCCGTAACGGTGCAATTTATTTATTTTTTTGCCAAAAAAATATGAAAAAATATGGATTAAATCCGGAATATTCTAAGCATTCCAAATATACATTCATTTATAAATTGGAACATGTTTATGGTGGTGTAACGGTTTACTCTTTGGTGAAAAGTTGTATCGGACTGTCTGATGAATTTATGAACCAGATAACCTGAATTTGACTACAAAATTCATATATTTAATTTTCTAACTATCTACTATCAATGATAGATATATTAGAATGAATGTAATATGAAAATATCTTACATTTGGTGTTTGCAATTATTTTTTAGGAATTTCTCGAACATGCGTAAATAGAAAAAAAAAAAAAAATGGCACCCCAAATCTATAAAATACACATTAACATGTTCTACTATGATTAACACATCACATGGCATGATTAAAACAGCAAAACAATCATTAAAAAATGATTTTTCGAATTTAAAATAAAAAAGGGTCATAATTCATGCGTAAATAGAAAAAATATAAAAAAAATAATATAAAATGGCACCCCAAATCTGTAAAATGCACATTAACATGTTCTACTATGATGAACACATCACATGGCATGATTAAAACATCAAAACAATCATTAAAAAATGATTTTTCGAATTTTTTAAAAAAAGGGCCATAATTAATGCGTAAATAAAAAAAATATAAAAAATATATAAAATGGCACCCCAAATCTGTAAAATGCACAGTAACATGTTCTACTATGATTAACACATCACATGGCATGATTAAAACATCAAAACAATTATTAAAAAATGATTTTTCGAATTTTAAAAAATAGGGCCATAGTTAATGCGTAAATAGAAAAAAATATAAAAAATATATAAAATGGCACCCCAAATCTGTAAAATGCACATTAACATGTTCTACTATGATTAACACATCACATGGCATGATTAAAACATCAAAACAATCATTAAAAAAATGTTTTTTTTAATTTAAAAAAAAGGGCCATAATTAATGCGTAAATAGAAAAAAATATAAAAAAAAATATAAAATGGCACCCCAAATCTGTAAAATGCACATTAACATGTTCTACTATGATTAACACATCACATGGAATGATTAAAACATCAAAACAATCATTAAAAAATGATTTTTCGAATTATAAAAAAAAATGGCCATATTTAATGCATAAATAGAAAAATATAAAAAAAATATATAATGGCATTTGTTGTATATCCATGTGGTCCATCCTTTTTGCCACACTTATTTCAGGGCATGGACCAATAAATGAGGCTGATCCAAATCTTAGGTGGATCACAAAATGGGCCTTAAGAAGATTTTAACGGCAGGCATTCAATCCCAACTGCGTGGTCCAATTGAGATTTTGATCCTTCATTTCAAGGATCATGCTTTAAAATGAACTTGAAAAATTATGAATGGCATGGATTTACCATACATAAATCAAGGTGGGCCCCACCGCATGCAATAAAATAGTGAGTGTGCACTATGCAGCGTGCACTGCAGATTATACAAAAAAAAAAAAAAAAAAAAACTGCGTGGCTGTGAAACAGCCACGCCATTCCGTCGGTTTTGCTGGAAAAAGAAAAGAAAAGAGAGGGAAATGAAAAGAAAAGACGGAAAGCAGAGAGAGGGGACCGAACCGAGAGAGAGAGAGAGAGAGAGAGAGAGAGAGAGAGAGAGAGAGAGAGGGCTGCCGTAGCAGCGCCACACAGCCGTAACCGCAGCAGCCCCGCAGCCCCATTGTAAGAAGAAGAAGAAAAAGAAGAAGAAGAAGAAGAAGAAGAAAGAGAATAATAAGAAGAAGAAGAAGAAGAAGAAGAAGAAAAAAAACGAAAAAGGTAAGTTTTTTTTTATTTTATTTTTCAAGGCCCGTAATGGCCGTTACGGTCACAAAATTCCATAACGGCCGTTTGGACCCCGTATCGCGTAACGGTGTCAGCCGTTACCGTTACATATCAGCCGATATGGCCGTATCATAACGGATACGGGACACCTTGTGATAGATAGATAACGGAAAGATGGGTTTAGGAGAAGATGGAGACGTAAGATGGGAGAATCGAAGAACTTGAAGAAAATACTTTAATGGATTGAAGAAAATACTGTAATGGAGGGGAAAAGTGATGATGATGTGAGGATAGATGGAGACCTTGCACCTTCGTTGATGAAGATTAGCCTCATACCAATCTCTCTTCTAAATCACATGGAAGTATTTTCAATTCCATGAAGATGGAAGAAGAAGAAAGCAAGAGTTTTTTCTCTCTTTTTTTTTTTTTTTTTTAAAATCACAAAATCCAATGAGAGAGGGTCACAAGCCCACCCTCTTTTATAGCTCCAAGAAATTTAAAAAATTACAATAAACACCCTATTTTGTGAATTTTGACGAAAATAGCCATAGTCACTAAAATCAATTAAAAACACACATAATAGTGTCCAAACATATCCTATAAACTAATAAAATTTAAGAAAAACTAGTGTGGATGATCCACGATCAATTGCCCGATCATGTGATCCAACGGTTCGATCATCACGTCCTTCCAATCTAACGGTCTGGATCACTCCATAAAGCAGCCCATGTGCATCTTCCTAGTGTGGGGCCTTCTAGATGCTCGCACATGCACATGCGGTCTTCAATACGATCACGGGTACTCGCCTACCCATAGGGAAATCGGTGCGGCCCCACCTCCGCCATTGATACATACGCAAAGGTGTACCTGAAGTGATGTCCTCATAAACTCTCCTCGGCTGAGAAGAATTCGCCTTTGGTGGACTAAAACTCCTGTAGCGCTCCAAAATGTCTGGATCTAAATGTTGTACCTCATCCTCTGTAATTCACATACTGTTTGAAATCGACCTGTTCTTCCACTTAACGAGGAATTTCCGAAATCCTCCATGTCGAATGGAAATTGCTTGTGTATCCAGTATGTCTTCTATCTATCCGCTTTGAGTGGGCAAGGAAGGTAAATGTGGTAATGGCTTGGATGATTGGTCAGGTAGGGGCCATGAGTTTGGGACTAGGTCATGGTCTGTAGACGGATCAACCGGCGAAGTAGCTAGACCCTTGTATTGTAGTAGAACTTCCACATTAAAAGTAGAACTAATTTTGATGGTAGGTAGAAGGTCTAGTACATACGCATTGGGATCCAGTTTCTGCATTATTTTGTATGGTCCCGCGCTATGCGCTTGTAAATTTTTAACGGCCCCATGTGGGAACTGTTTAGGCGTCATACAAACCATGGCATAACCTCCTACTTGGAATTCATGAAACATGTAATGAGAATCAACAAACGCTTTGTATTTTTCATTACTAACATTAATTTGCTTCTTGATCTCATTATGCTACTTATGTGTGTGACATGCAAACTCATGTGCGGACTCAGATAGCCTATGGGACACAGACATAGGTATGAGATCTACAGGTTTCCTAGGTTTGTAGCCATGCACAACCTCAAATGGACTCATGCCTATGGACCTATTGATGGAGCTATTATATGCTAACTCAGCTATAGGAAAAACGATATCCCAAGTTCGGACGTGATCACCCACAAGGTGTCTAATTAGATTCCAAGACTCCTATTGACAACATCAGTTTTACCGTCTGTTCGAGGGTGATAGGCAGATGAAAATTGAAGCCTTGTCCCCATCATGTGCCATAATGTCTTTCAAAAATAGCTCATAAAGCGTACATCATGATCAGACACTATGGTCTTAGGTAGACCATGTAAACGTACTACCTCCCCAAAGAAAAGCTTAGCCACATTGGAGGCATCTGACGTTTTCGAGTTCGGAATGAAATGAGCCATTTTGGAAAAAACGGTCTACAACTAAAAATACGGAATTGTGTTTCTTGATAGTTTTCGGTAAGCCCAATACGAAATCCATATTAATGTCCTGCCATAGAGCCTGGAGTACTGGTAAAGGCGTATACAATCCTGTATTTTGCTTCCTCTGCTTTGCCAGTTGACAAGTCCTGCACTGCCCAATAATCTTGGTTACATCTCGCTTAAGACTTGACAAATAAAATCTGTCCTCCACAAGGGCAATGGTTTTATCCATCCCTAAATGACCGGCCACCCCTCCTGCATGAAGTTCCCAAACTAGGAAATCACGGAGGGAGGTACGGGGAATGTAGAGTCTGTCACCTTTAAATAGGAACTCATCGATGATGACAAACCCGCGATTAGTGGTCGACGGAATATCTTGTAGTGACGCATACAAATATCCATAGTCTGGGCATGTATGATACTCCTCTCGTAATTGATCAAACCTAGTCACTTCCACTCTCATACTTTGGAAAAGCGCCACACGACGACTAAGGACATCAACAGGTTTATTCTCGACCCCAGCCTTATGTTTCAGAATGAAAGAATATTCCTGAAGAAATTGGACCCACTTGGCATGCTTAGGGTTTAGTTTCTTCTGGGAACTGAGATAACATAAGGCCTCATGGTCAGAGAAGAAGACAAATTCTTGCGGTAATAAGTAATGCCACCAATGACGCAAGGATTGGACAATATCATATAATTCTGTCATAAGCGGAATATCGTTGCTTTGCCTCATTCAACTTCTCACTAAAATAAGCAATAGGGTGACCTTCCTGACTGAGCACTCCACCTATACCTACCCCAGATGCATCACACGCGACCTCAAAGACTTTAGAAAAGTTTGGAAGGCACATGACAGGAGCTTCACTTATCTTGCCCTTAAATCTCCTTAAAAGATTTAGAGGCAACTTTAGTCCATACAAACTCCCCTTTCTTGATGCAATACATGATGGGAGCCATAATGGAGCTAAATCCTCTGATGAATTGCCTATAAAAAGTTGGCAAGCCATGAAAGCTTCGCACCTCATGAATATTGCGCAATTTAAGCCATTCAACTATGGCCTAGACTTTCTCGGGGTTCACTCTCATGCCCTCAGATGATACGATGAGCCCTAAGAAGATAATGCTCTTTGACATAAATGTGCACTTCTTAAGGTTGACAATAGCTTTTTGAAAATGTGGCCTGTGGCATGATGGGATTACCACGGTTGTGCTTGCAGAAGCTTGGCGGAGCTAGAGAATGAAGGCTATGTCCTAGAAGGGGGGTGATTAGGACCTATTTGAAAATTATACCTTTTAAAATTCCAATTGCCTAATTTAAACTAATTAACAATTAAACTAAGCAAGGCAATATAACTCTAAGGCTTCCAAGCCAATAGAGGGTCCAATCACAAACACTACAAATGATTTGCAAATAAGCAACTAGCCTATATTAAGATAGTGTATATGAGTGTGCGAGATGTGCTGCTTATCAACACTATACATTCATCTAATTACGCATACATAATGCAAAACATTCAAACTCATAAGAATAATTAAATAAGTGCGTAAATGACAATCCCAAACACAATTATATATAGCGGTTCGACTACTTGCCTACTTCACTCCCAGCAGACTCACTCAACCCATGAGTGTATCGGATTTCACTATCGGAGGTTTTAAATCAGGTCCACTTCAAACCTTTATAGTCCTACATAAGAACTCTAAATTTAGGCTCTACTCTCGAGCCAAGGTCCTACACAAGAACCCGGAGTGTTAGGCCCTACGAAAGAGCCAAGGTCTTGCACAAGAACCTAGTCATTTAGGCTCTACTCCCGAGCCAAGGTCCTATACAAGAACCCAAAGATTTAGGCCCTATTCAAGATCACAAGGTCCTACCCAAGAACATGAAAATTTAGACTCCACACTAGAGTCAAGGTCCTACATAAGAACCTGGAATTTAGGCCAAAGGCCAAGGTCCTACACAAGAACCTAGTTCGAGTTTGGGTTTACAAACTCTTACCCTCAATCCTACACAAGGAAAGAGAGTAAACCTGGAATTTTATAATGACAACTTGTTGGATTGAGCCCATTTTATAGCGCCTCTTTGGGTTGCTTGATCTTCGCTCTCCCATTCTTCAATCAGCTTCCCGATGCTCCCCCGATCATGATGCCGCTACTTTTTTTATTTTTTTATTTTATTTATTTTATTTATTTTTATTTTTTATTACACACACACATACCCCCCCACAACTCCACGATCAACCACCTTGCATATGATGCTCCTTCGAGGTGATTAAGGTGATGGGATGTTGGTTGAATCTCCTACAACTAGTGGAAAGTTTTTCTAGGGGATTCACCTAGATGGGTCTTCTAGAGGATTTGGACAATGATTTGCCAAGATTGCTCAAGTCCAATCTCTAGAAAATGGAAGGGTTCAAGCACATCTTCAATGCAGAGGTTGGAATCCTTATATGAGTGTGTATCTCAAGGAAGAGTGCTTAGAACACCATAGAATAGAGGCTAGGGATGAGGGATATGAATATGGAATCACTCTACCTTCTGTTGCTTTAAAAACCCATCAAAAAGCCCAAGAATCGAATGCCCTTTATAAAAAGTTCGAGCTCTAACACTAAAAAAAAAAATTAAAAAAATTTTAAAAAAATTTTTAAAAAAAGGGAAGAAAACGGCTTTGTCGATGTCATCGAAGGTTCCTCAATGCCATCAAACAATCTAGACAATATATTGTGATTTCTTGTTGGACATATTTGGACCAGTTTCGATGTCATCGAAAGGTCTTCGATGCCATCGAGAAAGTCTGAGAAAAATCTAATTTCTTGTTAAATAATTCTGACTCTCAATTGATGTCATCGAGGTGTCTTTGATGTCATTTAAGGGACCTCGATGCCATCGAGAAAATCAGAGAAAATTCAGTTGGTTGCTGGACATTTCTGACTCTCGATCGATGTCATCGGGTAGGCCTTTGATGTCATCGAAGGTTGTTCGATGGCAGCTCGATGCCATCGAACATCAATCAAAATTTGCTGTTTTGGGCTCTCTTTTACACAATAGATTCGCACATTTCTAGCCTTATTTATCATGTTTTTCTTGATCTTCTAAGGCTAAGGGATGATCAATAAGGTCTTCTTATTAGTTCAAGATCATCTAGAGGGATATGGGTTGTTTTGGGTCAAGGATAAGGGTCACCGCACCTGTTTTTACCTGTTCTTGCTTCCTTGATGCTTCAGCTTCGCATGTGTCATCGGTCTTTCCTTTCCACAGGCTCAACCGACTACCTGACACAACGACTCACGTGATTGACAAATAAGGTGCAAAAATCAATGCACTAACACTTTTCAGTTCTGAGGACCTCGCAAACTTACCTTAGATGGTGGAGATGTTGCTCCTTTGATATGCTATAGATAAGAATGTCATCAAAATACACCATAAGGAACTTACCCATAAAGAGTCTCAACACCTGGGTCATCACTCTCATAAATGTGCTCGGGGCGTTAGTCAAGCCAAAGGGTATGACTCATCCTTCGTCTTGAAAGGGCGTTAGTCAAGCCACTCGTATAACTCATCCTTCGTCTTGAAGGCTGTCTTCCACTCATCTCTTGGGCGTATACGTATTTGGTGATACCTACTCTTGAGGTCAATCTTCGAAAAGATTGTGGCACTCGCCATCATGTCTAACATATCATCAAGACGCGGTATGGGAAACCGGTACTTGACCGTGATTTTATTGATGGCTTGGCTGTCCACACACATGCGCCATGTGCCATCTTTCTTGGGCATGAGGAGCGCCGACAGTCACACGGACTAAGACTCTCTTGAATGAAACCCTTTATGAGGAGCTCATCTACTTGCCTCTTCAACTCCGCATGCTTTGTATGGTTCATTCAATAATGAGGAAGGTTTGGTAGAGTCGACCTAGGGACAAGATCAATGGCATGCTGGATGTCCCTCATGGGTGAAAGCTCATATGGTAAGTCTTCTGGAAATACATCGTGAAACTCATCCATAATTGGTTTCACCTCAAGGGGTTCCTCTACACTAACCTCAGGTGTAACTTCTCTCGCCACTAAGGTATAAACCATCGAATTCACCGTAGTCTCTCTCTTAAACTCCTTGGTGTTGATAACATGGAGAGACTTAGGATTTCCTCGTATCCCTTGGGTTACCCGACTTCCCCTCAGTTTTCTTCTCCGTATTACTTTTTGGTGGGAGAGGAACTAGAGATCTTTTTGCCTTGATGCATGAATGGACATACATTTGAGCGGCCGTATATCGTCATATCATGGTCAAATAGCCAAGGTCGTCTCAAAATGATGTGTCGAACATCCATAGGTAAGACGTCACACCACAACAAATATGAGTAAAATCCGAAGTTAACAGGTACGAGACATCACTGGATAACAGGCATGGAAGATGCATTCACCCATGACACTCTATAGGGCTGAGGGTGCGGTTCAAGTTTCAAACTCAAATGGGTAAAGTGCTAGTGGAGACCACATTGGTACAGCTACCACTATCGACGATCACCTTGCAATTCTTTTCTCCACATTTTGCATATGTGTAAAATATCGTAGTCTGACGCCAATCATTATTCTCCTTAGCATTGGTTAAGGCGCACCTGACTACTGTAAGTAGTGTAGTCTCTTCTTCTTCTACTTCCTCATCTCTAGCACCAATGATATTGGGCTGATAGACTTCTTCTTCATAGTCGCCCTGTTCATCTCTTTCTTCCTCACCATCGTTAATCACCAGGGCCTTGTTCCTTTCTTTCGAGGGACATTGATGTGCAAAGTGGCCAACTTTAGGGCAATTGAAGCATCGCATTTGCTCACCTCCCCCAGAGCTAGCACTTGTGATCTCTTTTCCTTTGACATCTCTAGTATTGGATTGGGAACCATTTTGGAGTCCGGACTGACTCCTTATGTTAGGCTTACCCCTTAAGAGGAAGTCTTGACACTTGGATTCTAAGGGTCATAACGCTTACCAATTGGTGCCTTGAGGTAGTGTTCGATGTCTTGCACCACTTGGTACATGTGCTCCAATGTGCCAACATCACGAGAATAAAGTTCTCGTTGGATCTCAAATCCGAGGCCCATCCTAAATCTGGATAATGTAACCATCGGGTCCTCCTCAATGTCACATCGCATTATGTACTCCTCAAACCTAGCGATTTAATCTGGCATGGTCATGAATCCCTGGTGCAAAGCCTGCCACACTGGTTTAGGAGCCTTTGGCGATAAGAAAGAGGGAGATGTCCATGTTTGCCAATCAATCAAGGAATGCTTTGGGTTATAAGCGACCATCAAAACTGGGGGCCTCAACTTTCACACCTTTCATGACTTACGCATATGGATCATAACGGTCATAACGCTCCTCACGTGGCGGCGGCACGTGTGCTGGACCACGACCACGCTCCTGCCTATCAACTTGATTTCCAGCTTGAGATTGAACGTTTTCCCCAGTGTCGAGGTCTGCTTGTAAGGAGGCCTCAAGTTGATTGACGCGCACATTGGTCGCGGTTAATTAAGTGGCAGTGGTTCTATTGTGTGCTTCAATGGTCGTCAGATGGTTATTGATAGCATTAAGGGCCTCGACAATCTACTCTAGATTCATTATGGGTTGTAGACCAAAACCATGTCCCAATCGAGTGGGCATACACAAGGAAACTCTAATAGGAAAACTTTAGGTCCTAGGACAATGTTAGGACAATGATAAAACTAACCTAGATGCAATACAAAAATCCTACACTAAAAACCTCTCTGATACCAAATTTGATGCAGGACCGATGCATGAACTTAATAACATGTGAGATCAAGTAACAAAATTAAGACAATTAACAAAAAAACACAAACATTGCCATAATCATCACGAATCATATGAAAATCAAAAGAACATCATGCATAATCCTAACCTAAGTTACCATTGTCACACAAGATCATTAAATAAAAGAAAACTAGGATCTAATGGATGTAGGGACATCCAATTAGCATATGGTATAATCTATTTGAAAGTAGACGACCTAATACAACCTAGGGTAAAAATTAGGGTTTGGGTAATTTGGAAAAGTAGGAAAGTTATGGATTTTAGATTTAGGGTTAAGGTTTTGGGAATGGAAGAAAGGGTTTTTGATATAAGGACGAGGAAAAACCAAAAGGGGCAAGGTGTGGCCGTACGGCCAAACCGAATGATTCATGCGTGTGGCGTGGGATGGATGAGTTTACGTCGATTAGGGTTTGGATGGTATATAGATAAGGAAAAGATGAAGGCTTAAGATGAGAAAACCGAAGAACTTAAAAAAAAATACCTTAATGGAGGGGAAAAAAGATTATGATGTGGGGATAGATGGAGACCTCGCACCTCCGTTGATGAAGATTAGTCTCACACAAAACTCTCTTTCAAATCACATGGAAGTATCTTCAAATATCATGAAGATGGAGGAAGAAGAAAGCAAGAGCTTTTTCTCTGTTACACACACACACACACACACACACACACACACACACACACACAAAAAAAAAAATTCTAATGAGGGAGAGGGTCACACGCCCACCCTCTGTTATAGCTCTAAGAAAGTTCAAAAATTACCATAAATACCCTGTTTTGTGAATTTTGACGAAAATAGCCCTAGTCTAACTAAATCAGCTAAAAACATTCATAATGGTGTCCAAATATAACATAAACAAAACTAAATCATATAAGCTGATAAAATCTAAGAAAAACTAGTGTGGATGATCCACGATCAACGGTCCAATTATGTGATCCAATGGCCCAATCGTCACGTCCCTCCAATCTAACGGTCTGGATCACTCCATAAAGTAGCCCATGTGCATCTTCCCAGTATGGGGTCTTCCAGATGCTCACACATGCACATGGGGTCTTCAGCACGATCACGAGTACTCTCCTAGCCACAGGGAAATCGGTGCGGCCCACGTTTCCCTCTAATATGTACGCAAATGTAGACATGAAGTGATGTCCTCATTAAAAAGCCACAATAGGTGGTGTGGGTAGAGACCCCTTGAGCCCAACAATGTACATGTTTTTTTTTTTTTTTTTTTTTTTTTTAAATAAAAATAAAATTTTAAGAAAAGTCATTGCAAGGGTAATTTTGTAATAAGTTGTTTATGTAGGTCAGTCTGGTAGTCCTTATATAGGGTTTTCTTTGGGGAAAAAGGGGACATCTATTGTAACTTGATTTTTAGAAGAAAGAAAAAGTGTTTTCGTTGCTTATTGTTGGTAGAGGTGCCGACTCCTCTCCTTCCTCTTGGTGTTGATTTCAAGATCACCACTGGTGTTGATTCTGTGGTGAAATATGTCCTTTCCCCCCTTATAATCTCATATAATATTCTATTTCTCTTCTTACTTTCACATATACTATCCTTAACCCTAGATGGACTTCATCCATAAACTTCCCGATTTCTTTTATCCTTTGTTATTCGATCCCAGATTCTTCCATCCCCACCGTTCTACATTGACATCGTTAACCCAGTTGTTGTCCTCTATCAAATTGGTATTAGAGCCTAGGTTTGCCACAATGTCAACTCACAAAGGCAAATCCTACCATGGGAGATTTACGAATGTGCAATGGGATGACATGCTTGCTCACATGGCAGCTCAGATTGACTACTTTATACGTCGCATGGATGCATTGGAGATGTGAGTGGAGCGATTGGAGTTAAGGAATGATGGAAGTTGTGTACCCACAAACCCTACACATGACACGAGAGACGGTGAGCCTTCTGGACAGAAGGCGGCGGGAGAAGAGGGTGAGGTTGATGATCTTCCTCGAGAGCATCCATCGGCACCCGCTGATCTAACCGCCGATAGAGTTGCTAGGGAGCAGCCTATTCCTCTACGGGGTGTGTTTATGGAGACTGTACCAATGTATTTTGGAGGGGATAGACGTGAGTGTAACTATGTAGTTGATGATATTACGAAGAAAGTGAGAATAGACGTACTTGATTTCATTAGCAAAATGGAGCCAAATCAATTTCTTTATTGGTTGACAGTGTTTGAAGATTGCTTTGAATGGTACAACATGGATGATGATCGTCGGATCCGATTTGCAAAGATGAAACTCAAGGGGCATGCTCGTGTTTGGTGAAGTGCGGAAGATTGTATGTATCAACTTGACCAATTGCCTATTGTTCATTAGGAAGAGATGAAATTGAAGTTAAAAGAGAAGTATCTTCCTCTTGATTACGAGGATATGCTTTGCAAATAGCTAGTCAAACTTCGACAAGGGAACATGACGGTAGAAGAATACATGGAGCACTCCAACCATGGTGTGCTGTAAAGGTCGTTACATAAATGTAATGATGGCAACTGTTACACGTTACAGGGTTGTAATGGTCCTAACAACCATTATGGAAAAAATAACCTGTAACCGCCGTAAATTGCCCGTGCGCCACCCTGTAAAGGTCGTAATAGCCCTATAATGGTCTATTACGGGGAAAATATAGGTTTTTCAATTTATTATTATTATTTTTTAAAAAAATTTCAATGTTACATGGCAAATAAAGGTTTTTTGGATTTTTTCTTTCAATAAAAAGGGTCCGTAATAGCCATTACGACCCATATAGTAAAGGTAATGGTGGCCGTTATGGCCACCGTTACCAAAATACCTTAGCTTCAATGGGCTCTTGGTCCGTTGTCAAATTAATGGGGAGGAACATCATATTCTCTCTCATTTCAAGTCTGGCCTTAGAGCTGAAATTCAAAGAGAGATGATTACTATGAAACTTTACAGGATCGATGATTCATTCCAATTAGCACTGAAAATTGAGCAACAACTTAAATAACCCGATGGGAGGAGATTTGGCGCTGTTGCTGTGGATTTGATGACTCAAAGAGGTGCTAAAATTAGCCGGACAACGAGGACTCCTAATAACACAATGACCAATAAGTCTATAAATTCAAGGCCACCCCTTTTTGGTGGAGAATAAAGGTAAGGCTCCTGTAGGAATTGAATCGCATAGAGATATTAAAGATATAGACGGCTATAGTTGTGGTGGATAGGACTATGCCAAATTAAAAAATAAATACGGAATACAAAGATAAATAGCACAATCAAATAATAAAATAGCACAAGTAAATAGCAACCTCAAATGCACTAGTCTGGTTGATACAAACTGAGTTCTAAGGACAACCTAACATCAAAAACCAAAGGCTTATGGCAGGACAACCTTACTAGAACGTTTGTAAGTATCAAAAACCCGAACCAATTAAGAGGCAAAGGAAATAAACTAAGTTATTACAACATTCACCACAAGTGCATAAAGTAAATTACACCATTCACCACAAGTGCATAAAGTAAATTACAACATTCACACACATAAACAAATCCAATCATCCACCACAACTCTAGGAATTATAGTGGTTCGTTTGTGTGTACACCAACTGTTAGCAAACAATCACACAACTACTCCACTCCCAATATCCACAACCACGGGATATTGGCTTTCACTATGAAATAAGGTTTTCCAAGGTTCACCTTAAAACTTCACAATTGTCTCTGTAGATGGGCTTACACAATTACAAAAACCCCACGATGAATTTTTCCTGGCTGAATCTCACAAACCAAAAAATGCAGAAAATTAAATTGTACTTATCTGAAGATTCTTCTTCTGATGAAGCCCGATAGAACCAATTCGATGTAAACGAAGATGTTCAATGTCCAGTCTCATAAGTGAAAGGGTTCTAGGTTTAAATTAATTTTAAATTAAATCAACCTGGGCTAGCTTGATTTGATTTTGATCTCAAAAGAGGGTAAATCACAATTCCCTTCTTTAATGAAATAGAGTTGAATGGAGATCACAAAACCAAATAACAAAAACTATTAAAATGAATCTAAAATGAGCACAATATAGCTTAACAAATGCAGAAACTTATCTCTCAGAGTGATGGCTTGATTTAGCTTAGAATGAATGAAAAACTCTGAAATTCGTCCTCTATTTATAGGTGAAAATATGGTTTAAGGGTCGGTTCAACTGGTCGAAGGACCAACCAATTTTCAAAATTTCTAGCGTGATAAGATAAGATCGTTACTCGACTGGTCGAGTGGGACCAGAAAACCTTGCTGGACTTTGAGTCGAGCCTGCACGACTGGTCGAGCACTGTTCACTCGACTGGTCGAGCGGTGTCCATGACTAGTCGAGGGTCCAACAGAAAATTCCGAAAATTCACAACAAATCTTGGACTGGTCAAGAAACTCTTGGACTGGTCAAGCCAGAGCTTGGACTAGTCGAACAAAGACTAGGACTAGTTGAGGAAATGACCTATAAACTTATGAAATGACCCAAATAAAATATGCAATGAATATGACTCATCCTATGGTCAATCTAGGGTCATCCATACCTTGTTTGTGAATTTAAACAATTGAAACATCGTTCGCTCTGATAACTCATTCACTTGAAATACTTGAAGCTTGTCTTCAAAATCTTAAACTTGAGCTTGAGCTAGGGCTTGAGTTCTTGAGATTTTTAAGGTACTGAACTTGAAGATTAAACTTGAACTTGAGCCTTGAATTTGTGCTTGTACTTGAGCTTGAAATCTTGAACTTCGACAATGCTCTTCAACTTGAATTCGTAGAAAAGTTTGACGAAGACGTGGACAACTTTAAAATGCACGAAGTTGATCTATTCATCTCATCAACACATGATACAGATTCTAAATGATTTGACAGAACAAAATTTGACGACTCTGGGTGCTAGATTTACAATATAGCATTCACAATCTCCCCCTTTGTCAAATTTGTGACAAAACCAAATAAAGAATCATGCACCAGATACCAAATAAAGAATCATGCACAATAAAGAATCATGCACCAAATGTGCAACAGTTACTCTCCCCCTCAATTCAGGCGAGGTGATATGTAGAACCTGTATAAATCAAATACATGTCCAATCCAAAATAAAAAAAAATAAAAATACACCATATTTTCCACAATCACACATCACATCCCCAACAATCATCATAAAGCATTAAAATCATTCCACATTTTCTCCCCTTTTTTGTCACAATATGACAAAGGAAAGAAATGCAATCTGATGATATAATCAAATAGATATGAGAAGTATAAGAAATAAGAGAGTAAATAGCATAAGCATGTTCATCAAAAATAATCATGAAGCTTAAATTCATGTCCACATAAAGTAGCAAATAAAAACACATAAGTTCAAGTACTATCCAAGCACAAATAAAGATAAGAGTTAATACATGCCCAAAATAAAAAGTCTAGTCAGAACCAGAAGATGGAGCAGGGATAGATGGATCAATTTGATGTAATCCCTTGTTAATGTGCCTAAGGTATTTGCGCATATACTTGAATTGAGTCTCCTGGGATACATGCAAACCTTCCACCTTTTCCTTTAGGGTTCTCAACCGCTCATCAAAATCAGATGGCTGAAAGTCAGGATCAGCCTCAGAATCATATTCTAATTCATCAAATAAATCATCTATGTTCACATCATCAGGAGGTAAAACATCTTCCTCTCCAGCTCCTCCAGCAGCTCCTCTAGCATCCCTTTCAACTTGGCCAGGTTCCAACCTCAGATTCATCTTGTTAATGTTAGAATTGTTGAAGGGTAGATGGGAAATAGGAGCTTCTCCAACAGGGATGACCACAAGACTATGAATAGCTAGGGTGGTCATCAGATATGCAAAAGGAATATCACTATGGCCAGGATGGAGACGAAACTAAATTATGATATAACAAATAAGAGACAGAAGACACACTTGAACACCAGAAACAACTGAGTGAAGAATGCAAGTCATGAAAGATGTTAACTCAATTTTGTTACCAGACCGAGGATACACATTTGAAATGCAAAGATCCTAAATCCAAGAGGAAAATGGAAAAACACTAACCAAGTTGCAATCAAAGATGGGTTCGTCCGGTCGTGGAAGGGCTTATTGGAGAAGATGAGATAATGGAGAAAAAAGTGTTTTTTCCACATTAAAACCCCTAAACCCGAGCTACTCGACTAGTCGAGTACATACTTGACCGGTCGTGCCACGACTAATTGAGTGTGTATTCAACTGGTCGTGCAACTTCAAAATTTTCCATTTTTTCAACAATATTTGATTTTTTAAAAATTCCAAACAATAAAAACATGCAATATAGTACAAGCAAACACAATTAACTCAGATCACATTAATGGACTCCTGAATTACACCAGTCCTCTTGTTGAGAATACGATACGCTCGACTGTTTAGAGCATACCCTAGAAAATTCTCTTCGTCACTTTTAGTGTCGAATTTTCTCAAAATTTCTCGGTCCTGTAGAATATAACACTTGCTGCCAAAAACTCGAAAGTATTTGACAATAGGCTTCTTATTGAACCATAGTTCATATGCAGTCTTATTATTTGATTTTCTAATATAAACACGGTTAATAATATAACAAGCCGTGTTCATTGCTTCAGCCCAAAGATTTTTAGGAAGTTTCATGCTATTTAACATCACATTAGCCATTTCTTGTAGCACACGATTTTTTCTTTCAACAACCCCATTCTGTTGAGGTGTCTTAGGAGCAGAAAATTCATGCGATATACCATGATCGCTACAGAACGTCTCAAAACTGCTATTGTCAAATTCAGAACCATGATCTCTATGGATTTTAGAGACATGTGATTCCTTCTCAGTTTGGATACGCTTGAGTATCCTTTTCACTTCATCGAGAGTTTCAGATTTCTCTCTCATGAAAACTACCCATGTATACCTGGTAAAGTCATTTACTATTACCAGAATATATTTCTTACCACCTCGACTCTCCGTTCTAGTAGGTCCAACGAGATCCATGTGGAGGAGTTCAAGAGGTTTGAATGTGGCACTGGAGTTCACTTTCTTGTGAGCACTCCTAGTTTGTTTTCCAATATAACATTCACCACAAATTTTATCTATTTTCTTAATCTTGGGTAGACCTCTTATTACTTCACCTTTGCTCAGTCTATAAAGATTACGGTAGCGTACATGTCCTAGGCGTTTACGCCATAAATCGGTCTCATTGGTCTAGACCATGTAACATGATAATTTAGAAGAGCTTGAATCACTGACTATATAGCAGTTCTCAGATGTTCTGCGACCAGTTAATATCACAGAACCATTCTCATTAGAAATCTCACACCCTCGGTAAATTTGACGTTACGTTTATTATCACAAATTTGAGAAATGCTTAAGAGATTATGCTTAAGGCCCTCTACAAACAAAACATTCTCAAATGGAAGAATATTAAAGAGTTGAACCGTACCTTGGCCAACAATTCTGCAATTGCTACCATCACCGAATGTGACTGAGCCATCAGTCATATCTTTAAGATTAGTGAACAAATCTTTGTTACCTGTCATGTGTCTAGAGCAACCACTGTCTAGGTACCACTTTGATTGACTCAAAGCCTTGAAAGCGGTGTGGGCAACCAGATAAGCAACCTTGGGGACCCATTTCATTACTATTTTGGGTTTTGGAGCATAGTTGGTTTTTCTATGCTTATAGTTGTTATACATTCTACCATTTGAGTTAGATTTTAGAAGCTCCTTGAGTAAATCTACAATTTTCTCAGCTAAGGGGTTATGATTCTGATTTCTATAATTGATATGGTTGCTTTTAGGTCTCATAGCCTGAAAAGTTTTAGGATTTTTGAAACTATATTGATTCAGACTTTTCCCTTTTGAGTTAGAGGACTCCTCTTTAACGAACTTAGGAAGAGTGGACTTACTTTTAGGAGGTGTATTCTTATCGTAGCCTAGACCAGATCTATCGCCACATTTCCTTGATCCGGTTAGCAATCTTTCTAGTTTAAGATCACCCTGGGCATACCTCCAAGTATCCTTCAAACTCAAGAGAGAAGAGACTTTTAGTTTTAGTTTTTCATTTTCTGATTTTAGGTTTTCAACTTGGGATGTTTTGAAATCTAAATCATACTTAACTTTTTCAAAACAATCAGAAAAATGTGATTTTTCTAAAACTAGGTTATCAAAATCTTCTTTTAACTTTAAAAACTTTTCCTTTTGAAGTTTTAGTTTTACAGCTATCTTGCAACTTTCCCTGTATAGGGCATTATAGGCATCTTGTAAATCATCATCGTTTTCAGGGTCGCTTCTTAGATTTTCATCATAAGTTGAATTACAACTGTTTGAAGAAGTGACTCTGGCTAGAGTCATTAAGGCCTTGACCTCATTAGTAGACTCGGGTTCAGAATCATCTGACTCAGAAGAAGCTTTAGAGCAAGATGACTCATCCCATGTGGCCAACATACCTTTCTTCTTAGGTCTGTCCCTCTTTGGACATTTGTTTGCCAGATGCCCGTATTCATGGCAGTTGATGCATTTAACTGTTTTTAATAGATTTCCAATTTTTAGATCTAGTCCTTTTCTTTTCAGAAGGTTTTTGAAAATTTACTCTCTTTTTGCTTTTGAAAATTTTATAAAACTTCTTGGCTAATAATGCCATATCATCTTCAGAATTTTCATAATCAGAATTACTAGCATTATCTTGAGAAACATTTTTAGAAGACTTAAGGGCGATGGACTTACCTTTAGGAGCCTTAAAATTTAACTTGTAGGTTTGTAAAGAACCGACAAGCTCTTCAACCTGCATATTATCTGTATCACGAAGTTCTTGAATGACAGTCACCTTAGAATTAAACCTATCAGGCAATGAGCGCAATATCTTTGCACAGACTTTACTTTCTGGGATACTATCACCAAGACCTCACATAGAGTTGACTATGTCATTTAACTTAGTATAGAAGTCCATGAAAGTTTCACTTTCTTCCATACGTATCTCCTCAAACCGAGTGGTGATGATTTGAAGTTTAGATTTCTTGACTATAGTCGTACTCTCGTGTGTCATTTATAGAATGTCTTAGGCTTGCTTTGCAGTATCACAAGATATAATTCTTTTGAATTCATCCGGTGATAGTGCGCAAGTGATTGCATTTAAAGCCTTTGCATTGACACTACTCTCATTTTTCTGAAGAGTGGTCCATGTAAAATATGGTGATTCTTTTATAGTCTTAGTTTCATCAGTGTCAGTTACTTCATGAGGAGGAGGGGTCCATTTGGTCACTGGGGCTTGCCACACGTTCTCATTTATGGACCTTAAAAAGATCCTCATTCTGGCTGTCCAATAGGCGTAATTGGAGCCATCAAAAGGTGGAGGCCTAGTAATTGAGAGGCTATCAAAATTTGACATCTTATAAGCTCAGATCGGTTAGCTCAGGAAATAAATCCAAATAATAAATAGGAGTTATTAGGCTTTGATACCACTTGAAAAGGTCGAGCTCTAAGTCCTAGAGGGGGGGTGAATAGGACTATGCCAAATTAAAAAATAAATGCGGAATACAAAGATAGATAGCACAATCAATAATAAAATAGCACAAGTAAATAGCAACTTCAAATGCACTAGTCTTGAGAGGTTGATACAAACTGAGTTCTAAGGACAACCTGACACCAAAAACCAAAGGCTTATGGCAGGGCAACCTTACTAGAACGTTTGTAAGTATCAAAAACCCAAATCAATAAAGAGGCAAAGGAAATAAACTAAGTTATTACAACATTCACCACAAGTGCATAAAGTAAATTACACCATTCACCACAAGCGTATAAAGTAAATTACAACATTCACACACATAAACAAATCCAATCATCCACCACAACTCCAGGAATTATAGTGGTTCGTTTGTGTGTACACCAACTGTTAGCAAACAACCATATAACTACTCCACTCCCAATAGCCACACCCATGGGATATTGGCTTTCACTATGAAATAAGGTTTTCCAAGGTTCACCTCAAAACCTTCACAATTGTATCTTTAGATGGGCTTACACAATTACACAAACCCCGCAATGAGTTTTTCTTGGCTGAATCTCACAAACCAAAAAATGCAGAAAATTAAATTGTACTTATCTGAAGATTCTTCTTCTGATGAAGCCCGGTAGAACCAATTCGATGTAGACTAAGATGTTCAATGTCCAGTCTCACAAGTGAAAAGGTTCTATGTCTAAATTAATTTTAAATTAAATCAACCTGGGCTAGCTTGATTTGATTTTGATCTCAAAAGAGGGTAAATCACAATTCCCTTTAATGAAATAGAGTTAAATGGAGATCACAAAATCAAATAACAAAAACTATTAAAATGAATCTAAAATGAGCACAATATAGCTTAACAAATGCAGGAACTTATCTCTCAGAGTGATGGCTTGATTTAGCTTGGAATGAATGAAAAACTCTAAAATTCATCCTCTATTTATAGGTGAAAATATTGTTCACTCGACTGGTCTAAGGGTCGGTTTGACTGGTCGAAGGACCAATCAATTTTCAAAATTTCTGGTGCGATAAGATAAGGTCGTTACTCAACTAGTCGAGTGGCTTGCTCGACTAGTCGAGTGTGACCAGAAAACCTTGCTTGACTTTGAGTCGAGCCTGCACGACTGGTCGAGCATTGTTCACTCGACTGATCGAGCAGTCTCCACGACTGGTCGGGGTCCAACAGAAAATTCTGAAAATTCACAGCAAATCTTGAACTGGTCGAGTCAGAGCTTGGACTAGTCGAGGGAATGACCTATAAACTTATGAAATGACCCAAATAAAATATGCAATGAATATGACTCATCCTATGGTCAATCTAGGGTCATCCATACCTTGTTTGTGAGTTTGAACAATTGAAACATCGTTCGCTTTGATAACTCATTCACTCGAAATACTTGAAGCTTGTCTTCAAAATCTTAAACTTAAGCTTGAACTAGGGCTTGAGTTCTTGAGATTTTTAAGGTACTGAACTTGAAGATTAAACTTGAACTTGAGCCTTGAACTTGTACTTGTACTTGAGCTTGAAATCTTGAACTTCGACAACGCTCTTCAACTTGAATACGTGGAAAAGTTTGACGAAGACGTGGACAACTTTAAAATGCACGAAGTTGATCTATTCATCTCATCAACACATGATACAGATTCTAAATGATTTGGCACAACAAAATTTGACAACTATAGGTACTAGATTTACAATATAGCATTTACAAGTTCAAGTTGTAGGCTTTCAAAGGGCAAGGGAATGGCCTAAAAGGACGTGGGTGGAGGTGCTAGGAAAAGACCTAATGACTGATGGTTTAACTAAGGATATGATCACATATATACAGATATACTCATATATAAATACACCTAAAACGATGTTGCGTGCGTGTGTGTGGGCCTGGGCGTGTGTGTTTCTTCTTCTTCTTTTTATTTTTATTTTTATTTTTTATTTCCGCGTTCGTGGTTAATGCTAGCCTATGTATGTATGTACGTATTGTCAGTGCTAGCCGAGATATTAGAGAAGAGAAAAATCCTCTTTGCAAGTCATAGGCACCTTACTGAATATTGCCATATACAGGTTTACATTATTGGTATGGGTACTGCTGTATGATAGGGATATGTTATTGGTACAGGGATCAAACATTGATGTCTTTGGTTCTTTTTCTTTCACACCAGCCATTGGTTTCCATAGTTAAAAACCCTTTTTCTAAGGGTGCTTTGGACCACACTAGCTTCTTGAGCACAACTTGTGTGGCATGACTCTGGACCATTTGATCTGTCTGTTGACAGGGGGGAATGTAGTCATTTCTTTGAAGATATAAGCTTTACTTAGAAACTATATGTACTAGATATTGTGTTGGACTCCTATCATGAATGATTGGGAATTATAGGAGACGATGAATGCTGAGGAGTTGCAAAATGAACATGAACACATTGAACAAAACCACTCCTGTGATAGAAAAATGTTGGAAGTGGTAGTCAACATCCAGAGTGAAGAATTCTCTCAAATATACAAGGAAGGGGACGCCAGCTACTAGCCAAACAAGGGCATCTATTACATGTTTTCACTTCACCGATGCTTCACCTCAACTGTTTGTGAACATTGTGAGTCTTTAAATACATTCGTGAAGTAGCTGTCAAACTTCTTGTGCTGAGTCAAGAGGTAGTAAAGTTTCCCAAAAAAGAAAGAAGAGGAACCCACATATAGTGATCATGAGAGGCTTCATGAAAAAGCTCATACCCTAATTCACAGCAATCAATGGATGAAAGGAGCAACACTCCATCTTAGAACTGATGAACTTGTTAGTGACCATGAGGTCTTTGTTCAACATGTTGCAGGGCTACCTATTAAACAGCTCAAGGAAGCATAGTTTACTTGCCTTGGAAATGGAAGCAAGTTCAGTCATATAGCTAGTAACTGGGGAGTCCTCTGATGAGAAGTGTCAGATGAAGAAGAAATCAAGGAGACAGTTTCTTTTGGAGTGAGAAACCTATCATTTGTCACTGACTGCAGAAATAAGTTGGTGGATGAGTTGCCATAAACTCAGAATGGTAGGTTGCTTAGAGCTTGTCTTAGAATAAGAGGGGTGGGGTTTTCCAAACATAAAGTTCTGGTAAAAGCCTTTTGGTAGAAAATATGTTTGCAATTTCGAGAAGAACCAATTTCAAGACTTGAAAAGTGGGTTTTAGTTTAGTCACACAGTGGATAGACAGAGCCTCCCTTGTAAGTGATGATTACATATATTAGACTCATTAAAATGAGAAACTCTCATGCATACCCATGTGGGTGTCTAGGGGTTTTTTTAAAGGTTGCACTTGCACTCATGTCAGGCTCGTATGTGGTTGTGGCTGCCCTACCGGTCTATTATGTGTGTGCATGTTTGCACATGTTTGGAGTATATCATGGATGCCATAATTAATGCATGGGAAACTTCAACTGTTAATGATTGTGAGGGTTACAGGGAGGGATTCTTCTGGTTGTCCTTGCGGATGATGAAATTGGACACAACGGCCACTGACAATGGGAGAGTTGTGGTCCATGTTTCTTGAGTAACCTAAAATGTCTATGATCACTTTAGCAGGTTTGGGCTACCTGTGATCATATTCTATATAGTCATATTACGTGAGGGGAACCAATGATGAGTTGGGGTGGACAACTTTTACCATTGTGCATCTTGTGCCTTTGCCCTATCCCACATAGGACTGTGAGTGTTCATCATATTTACAAGTTCTATAGGTATGACTCACTTGCATTAGATGATCACATCAAGTCTCTGGTCTGAGAGGCCTATCATGTTCAAATTGGATTAACTTGATCATGTACCAGCTTTGAATAATTCTTAGATTGAGGATGTATGGAGATTTGAGATCTTAGTGTTGTGAACTTTGGCTCACCCTATTAGGTTACAATTCATCATCATCATCTAAACCTTATCCCAACTAATTAGGGTCAGCTACATGAATCCTTTTCCTCTATTCCACTTTATCAAGAGCCATAACCCTGCGAGGTCACAATTGTGATTGACTTATGATGTGGTGGGCAAATGCATTAAGGATGTGAACGAGGTACATATATATGGAACACACTAGTTCGCCCAAGATGTCTTAGCGAGTTAACTCTTGGTGATCGGACCATTCATCAAGTTGTTTTTATCTTGAATGTTTCTAATTGTTGATATTTTGTTTTCACCTTTAAAAATGTTTTGTCATACTTGATGGATATTCGATGGTTAAGATCTTGGTCCAATTGTTAGACCTACAGACCCTAATTCCACCTCTTATAAATAGATCCTACCCCAAAAGGGGAGAGATAAAGATAGAGAGAGCTTGAGCTTTAGATGTCCCCCTAGACATTTGGTGAGAGGAAAAGAAAAAGGAGAAGAGGAAGACGAGAATATCTTTCATCTGACGTCCCCCCTAGACATTTCATGAGAGGAAAAGAGGAGAATATCTCTCATCTCTCTTCCTTCCATAAAAGGTTTGATCGTGTGTGGTCCACCTGTGGACAGCTCTCAAGTGCACATGCCAGGGCATGAGAACAATCATCACTCGCAGTTGGGATAGATCAAGGAGAGATCCTAGGTTGGAGGATCAACATCGGCTTTCATCAACACAATCAACGGGACAAATATTTTAGGTAAAATTCTTACCTTAGATTTTGTGTTCTTGGGAATTTGATTGCATCTACATAGGTATCCTTAAAATCTAAAATCTGGATTTTTTCTAAAACCTTGCGTGTCCATGTCTTTCAAAGTTAGCCGACATAGCTGCCTACCTGACATCAATCCTCCTTCACCTGCCCTTGGGACCGGCTAGCATGTCGCTACTAAGAGTTAAAACAATTGTTGATCATGTTGACAAGAATGACGACAATTAAGTAGGAAATCCTAACATGATACAAAGTTGTTTGATTCTTAGACTGGTTTAGTATGATGAAGAAATTGAACATGAAAAGCTATTTGTCTATCTACGTTTTGAGATTGATGGAAACCCTGGAAGAAAAAACAAAGATCAAACATTTTATATAGTTGAAATTTGGTGAAATCTCTCTAATCTATTTGTTTACCCAACCATAACATGCCAGAACTCTCTACGTTACTATGTTGATCTGAAGAGGGGTCCATAATTTAGATCTGTTTATAAAATCTGGGATGGTGGGGCCCACAATGTTAGCTTTATAAACATCACCTAGTTGCGATGTAAGATGGGATAAAAGATGAACAGCATAGTCAACACCATGCTATTATTTAGTGGGAACTTTGTAGGAGCAGAATGCATGGAGAATATCAACTTGTTGACACTTTTGGGATGTGCTTTCATATAAGATGTTGAACTATGCATGTCCATTTTCCTTCCCTCAGGAAATAACCCTTTTAATTTATCTATTAAAATGTGTGTAGAAATTATCCAAAAGGGTTTAAAAATGTGATATCATGTAACACACTGAAGTCTAAAACATTAAGGCCCTGTTTGGTAGATGCCTAAAAATGAGCTCATCTCATTTTAGTTATAACAGTAATTATGTATTGGAGATATTGATCACTAATAGATAATTGATGTTAACACAAACTCATTATGTATTATAGATCAAGATTTCCAATACTAATTAAAATTAGATGAACTCATTTTTAGAGCCTATATGTTTTTTAATGACAGTAAGTCATCTTATTGGAAAGCTTTTTAATGACAGTTAATCATCTAATTATTGAGGAAGTTGGAACTAACGACACAAATGATGAAATTTACCAATTAGTTTGGTTTTAAATACTATTAATGATAACTTCTAATGAGAATAACAAATAATAAACATGGACCTTTTCTTTTAAGGTCTTTAATTTCTACAGGAACCTGTTTTGTAGGTTACTATCTTTATGACATATCTCACCATAATTAAATTTATATGAGCGGACAATAATACCTTGGAATGATGATGAGTTCAATTATTTATCATTGTCACAGCCTTGTCCCATCTATTTATTTGGGTTTGGCTTTACAAGTCCTCCACCTGCCATGCCAATGAGAATGCTTAAATAACAAAAACTTAAAAAGGAAGTAATCTTAAATTTACTATTTGTCACCATCCAAATCCTTAGATGAACCCATGTGCTAGAGATGACAATTAACTAACTAAAATGAAAACTCTGAATTATTTGTGGGTTCACCCCATTTTACATATCCACCAAAAAAAGAAGAAGAAGAAGAAGAAGAAGAAGCCAGACATTGATTAACGTAGCAAAAAAATACTTTCGTAGCTCAACAAGCATATCTATCATATGCTTTGTAATTTATCAATCACCCCATGTTTGTGTTTGGCATTTCAGAGCATGGAAGCTAGGCTGTGCCTTCGTGCCACCAGAGAGTCAGAGAAGCATAAACAGAGAAACCTGTACAAGATTGAAGCCAACCGTAACAAGATTCTAGAAGCACTAAACATGCTAGATAGTTACCAAGAAACATGCAAGATACGTCAAGTAGGCTACTACGATGCCTTCAAACTTCAAAAGGACACAAAAGACTTCAATGCTAATTTGAGAAGGCTTGACTTAGCTGGGCTGTGGGATGAGATCATTGAGATGTTGAAAAGGTATGAATTGCCTGATGACTTTGAGAGTCGGATAGAATGGGTGCAATTGGGCACTAGATACCGATGCCTGGTTGAGCCCTTGGACATAGCCAACTACTATCGGCACTTCAAGAATGAAGACACTGGGCCGTATATGGTGAAAGGAAGGCCGACGCGTTATAGGTTCACCCAGAGGTGGCTTGAGCATGCCCAAGGAATGATTGCCGGGTCCACCACCGACTCTTGTTTTTGGGCCAAGGTTGAGGAGCTCTGTCTTGACACTGCTAATGGAAAAGGCTTTGAAGAAATTAGTGGGAGGGTCTTGGAACTGGAAAATGAGTTATTGAGAGGGATTAATGGTGCTAGTGGTCGGGACTCAGGTGTTAGTGATGTGTTCTTGGAAGGGTCCACTTTTGTCAAGTGGTGGAAGAATCTCCCTCAACAACATAGGTTGGGGTCTTGTATTGCAAGATATATCAGTGGAGAGGGAAGGAACGCATCTTCTTTCTTCAATTAGATTTAGATGTGGGTGTGGGAAACAATCTATATGCATCTCCTTTCTTCAATTAGATTTAGATCTGGGTGTGGGAAACAATCTTCTTTCTTCAATTAGATTTATATGTAGTGTGAATTGAATACATGTTGCAAGTCACTTGAATAAGTTGCAGGCAGGCAGTTGAATAAGCAGCTACATGTAGCGGACCGACCCATGTTGGAAGCCCATTAAGGCCCAACATGGATGCAGTTCCCGCACATCTTGTGATGTTATAAATAAAGAGCTCTCTCTCTCTCTCTCTCTCTCTCTCTCTCTCTCTCTCTCTCTCTCTCTCTCTCTCTCTCTCTCTCTCTCTCTCTCTCTCTCTTCACAAGCTCTTTAGCTTCCTAGAAACTAGCCTTCACTCTCTCAAGTTCCTTATTGGCCACAACAAACATGACTTAAATGTCTTTCACCTTTTACTGCGAAGCCCTGAGCATTTGTGGCTACCCGTCACCCTCTCTCTTAGCTGCTTTAGCAAAGCTGACTAATTCACCGCAGACTCTCTTAAGCCGTGGGTCTTTGGCCTCTATGGCCAGCAAGCGATCTCTTTTGGCCAAAGCAGTAGATTCGGTCCTGAATCCCTCTAGCTGATATGCTATGTTTGAAAGATTGGCCAAAAGATGGCCTGATCTAGCTAACATCTGTCCTGATCCACATGGCAATGGACTGTAATGCCTTCCACTCTTCATCAAGAGTCAGTCAACTGGTAGGATCAGCTAACCTTACAGAACTCTAAGCCTTCCACTCTTCATCAACATTCAGCCAATTGGTAGTATCGGATAACCTTACTGAAATCTAACCCACGGCCTAATGGGTAAATCTCATCATCAATTGTTACATGCTAGAAGTAGGAACCGGCACTCTATCAAGAACAATTGCCAGATCCCCTTTGTAAGATCGTCCATGACTTCCTCTTCCAAGGTTCCCTTGGCAAGAGCCGCAGATTGCTTGGCTTCCATCAGAACCACTTTAGCATCTTTGGCTCCCATATCCATCAAAGCTGCCTCCATCTCTTCACGCTCTCTACTAGAGTGAAAAACGCGCCAACGTCCTGTCCCCACGAAAATCTCCTCAGAGTCGGACGATGAGAGCGCTCTGCTAGATATTTCAGGTAATTCTAATTTCCTCAAGAGTCAGATGATGAGAGTGATCCACTAGATACTTCAGGTAATTCCTCACCTTCTGTGCCTTGAGCAAGCAAAGACAATCCAGGCTCCAGTTGTGCCTCAACTGAAGCCTCATTTACAGAACCACCCCCAACAAAATCTGTTGTGGGCATGATGCCATCATTAGGCCCCACCGGGGCATGACTGTCGCGTTTGGCACTATGTCTACCAACTCCACCAAAGTCGCAACACTCTATTCAGCACCCTTCTGATTGAGAAGCAACTATAACACTTCTTCAGCTTTCTAAGTCAACCGACTGTGTATCTTGGAATGTTGTGGCCGTAGAAGGAACCAACTGTGCTTTAAGCCCTCAGGCCGTGCTCAGGCAACATGCCAAGTTCAGGCCTCGAAGTCTCATGAATGGGAGAAAGTCTCCTCGAAGGCAAGAGTCTGATTAAATGGAATGACGCCTTCCCTCTGAGGCAACGAGACAATCTAATGGGGCAACCATTCATATTCTGCGCCTGTCACTTAGTCATTTGCAATTGTAGACCGTGTGAAAATAATATCCTCGTCTACCACAACTTCATAGTCGTCATCGATGCCATTTTAGTAGCCCAGGCCACCATCCTTCTTGGACTCTTACCCGGGAGCCTCCCATGAAACTCATCGGGAGCATCCAACAACCTTGCCTCCAATGCGACAGTTGTTGGGCTCTTGGGAGACGCATTTACTACCTTAGCCTCTCGTCTTGCAATAGATTGGACCACCGCCAAAGATTGTTGCTCCTGTGTGCCCTAGGTCACACTTCTCAATTCTCAGACCTATCTCCAAAAGCTGCCCATCCTTCCAGAACATTCTCAGACTTCTTGGCGGAAGATATTTCTAGGCAACGATGGTTAAGAGTCTTTAGGACGGTCCATGACCCCCACAAAATAGCTAAAGGCGTTATCTACAGCAAGATCTCGCACCTCAGTAGGAGGAGGTACCCAAACTGGATGTTTCACGGGCAGGGTCTTCCAGTCCAAGTAAAATAGATGCATCCTACATCGCATCCACTGATACTACGTAGTACCCTACCGCATTTGTCGTGGGACAAGGAATGACAATACCGTCTTCAACATATACCCGATTTTTCAGTCCAGTGTCATACTCTCGGACAGCTCTGCTAACCGAACCCCAAGCAGCCGAAATACCTTAATCAAGTCTAGACTGTCAAGCGAAATTCTCGAATGATAATGCTCTCTCCGGAACTAAGGCTCATCTCTTATCGACAAACTAACGAATGGATATAAGATGGTGTGCATTGGATAAAAAAACTGGAGTGGATCCAAAACTCAACTAACAAATGGGGATTCAACGACTATCGTTGAAACATTCATTCAGCCACAAAAGCTAATTATCAGGTTAAGTTTTTTGTGATTTTACTTCATCTCATTAGTAATGTTCTTATAAATGGTTTGGATGACATATAAACATCAAGGTGGATCCATGAAGGTTTCAATGATAGGAAAGTCTTTCCCAGTTTTCCATCTTATATCGCACATTCGAGTTCCGAATTTGCCACATTTTTAGTCCTATGTCCTAAGATGATCTCACAAAACAGATGAAAATGATAGATTTATTACAAACATCATAGGCCCGTATAACATCCCAGCACGCCTACTTCATGCGACAGGCTTCCGTACGAAACCGCTGTAAACGGAACGGATCAGCTACTAACACGCAAGAATGAAGTTATACGCTGAAAACCTAGGTAGGGCGCACTATGATGTTCATGAGAAATCCACCCCGCCCATCTGTTTTGGGAGCTCATTTTAGAACATGGTATCAAAAATGAGCTGAATTAAATACTCAAGTGGGCTGAAAATGTGAGTATTGAATGTCCACATTTGAAATAATCTATAGTTGAAATATTCGTGGGGCCACGGAAGTTTTGAATCAGGGTAATATTTTGGCATTTAAACATCACTGTCATCCTCAGGGAGGTTTTCACGGTAGGAATTTTCCTAGCCAACTTTTCCTTTAGTGCGGCCCACTTGAGCCTTGGATCCTCACTTTTTTGTCTTAAGTCTTAAAATGAGCTCACAAAATGGATGTACATGTAAATTTCTCACAGACATCATCGTAGGCCTTGCCTAGGAACTACCTAGGAAAGGCTTTCACGGGAAATCCGCATCTATTGGCTACAGAAGCCAATTGCATCCTACCCCTGCCCGTCTCCAGCTGGCCGTCTCGGGCTGGTAAGGGCAGCAGCTTTGAGTGGCCACCTAGATGTATGGGTCTCCATCCATTTTTTTCTTATTATTTTAGCGTATAAATCCCAAAATGAGGCAGATCCAGGGTTCAAGTGGACTACACAATGGGGATTATACTCTTACAGTTGAAAACTTCTTGAGGGCCACAAAAGTTTTGGATGGAGCTGATATTTATGTTTTCTCTTCATTCATCGGTCCATGGAAGCGGATTGCGTACTGAGTAACTCGGTACCCTTAGCATACTTAGTAAACTCTGTGGGGTTCACAATTATTTATTTATTTTATTCACTCCGTTCATCCATGTTAACGGATAAATTTAGGGCTTGAGACCAAAAATTAAGTATATACAAAGCTCAAGTAGACCACACCACATGAAACAGTGTTATTGAACCTCTACCATTGAAAAATTCTTGGAGGCCATAGAAGTTTTGGATCAAGCTGATGTTTGTGTTTTCTCTTCATCTATGTCTTTGTGATCATATGAACAACTTTGATGAAAAATAAACATTACTGTGGGCCCTAGGAAGGTTTCAACGGTGGAAATCATTATTCCACACTGTTTCCTGTGGCATGGCCCACTTGAGTTTTGGATTTACTTCAATTTTGGGAACAACGCCTAAACCCGTTTCTAGCTGGGAAGGGGCAGCAGCTTTGAGTGGCCACTGTGATATATGGGTCTTATCCAAACCGTGCATCCATTTTTTTCATATCATTTTGGGGGTATAAATTAAAAAATGAGGCAGATCTAAGGCTAAATCCAAACGAGGAGGCCGTTTGGCTAGTGATGCTAGCCAGCGGCTAGTGGTCGGTGCTATGTGGGGCCCACCATGATCTAGTGTTTTATTCACATTGTCCATCCATTTTACACATCATTTTAATAATATATCCCATAAATGAGACAGATCAAAATCTCAAGTGGACCCCACCATCGAAACCGTAGTGATTGCGTCTACCATTAAAAACCTCCTATGGCCCATTGTAATGTTTATTTGACATTCAAACTGTAGATCAGGTCATACAGACCAAAGTCCAAAAATAAATATCAGCTTGATCCAAAACTTTTGTAACCGCAATAAGTTTTTAATAGCGAGATCAACACTATGTGACCCACTTGAGATTTTGATCTACCTCAGTTTGAACCCATAAAATTATCTGAAAAAAAGGATGGACGGCATGGATGAGACACATACACCATGTTGGGTCCACATAGCACCGACCACTGGCTACCGGCTAGTGTAGGGGGAGTAGCCAATGGACGCGGATTGCGTCCTACCCCGGCCGTCTCCAACTGGGAACGGCAGTAGCTTTGAGTGGCCATCATGATGTATGGGTCTTATCTACACCATGCATCTTTTTTTGTTTTTCATAAGCTCAAAAATGAGGGAGATCCAAGGCTCAAGTGTACCAAACCACGGGAAGCAACAATGATAATGATTCTTACCATTGGAACTTATTTAAGGCCCACCGTGATGGTTATTTGCCATCCAACTTATTCATAAAGTTCCAACTTATTCATAAAGTTATATAGACCTGGATGAATGAAGAGAAAACACAAACATCAGCTCCATCCAAAACTTTTGTATCCCTCGAGAAGTTTTCAACTGTAAGAGTTTAATCTCCATTGTGTACTGAGTTACTCAGTTTGCTTTTATTGTACTGAGTAAACTCAGTTGGGACCACTGTGAATGTATGTGGTTTATCCACACCATCCATCCATTTTTCTGGATAATTTTAGGCGTTGATCCCAAAATTGAAGTAAATCCAAAACTCAAGTGGACCATGCCACAGGAAACAGTGGAATAATGATATCCACCATTGAAACCTTCCTTGGGCCCACAGTAATGTTTATTTTTCATCAAAGCTGTTCATATGATCACAAAGACATAGATGAAGAGAAAACACAAACATCAGCTTGATCCGAAACTTCTGTGGCCTCCAAGAATTTTTCAATGGTAGAGGTTCAATAACACTGTTTCATGTGGTGTGGTCCAGTTGAGCTTTGGATATACTTAATTTTTGGTCTCAAGCCCTAAATTTATCCGTTAACATAGATGAACGGACTGGATAAAATAAATAAATAATTGTGGACCCCACAGAGTTTACTCAGTACGCTAAGGGCCGGTTTAGCCGCGTGAATTACCGTGGATTACGTGGATGGAATCACGGCCATACCATCATTTATGACTTGCATTGCATTGGATTATGGATTGCATATGGTGTACACCTCTATCCCATGCGCCGCCGGTGAACTGCTTGGGTTCCGTGGGATATCGGAAACGGCATCACTCCTTGCAACTTCACCCACTGTACGGATAACTATGTGGGACCCACTGTAATTTATGTCTTTTATCCGCTTCGTCCATCCACTTTATTAGATAATTTTATGTGTTCAGTCCAAAATTGAAGCACACCCAAAGTTCAAGTGGACCGCACCACAGGAAACAATGTGAATTGAACTTATCCCGTTGAAATGTTTTTTGGGGTACAGGAGTTTTTGATCTATCTGATATTTATTTATTTTTCCCTTCTTTTATGTCTTTGAGATCTTATGAACACTTAGGATGACAAATAAATCTCACTGTGGGTCCTAGGAAGAATTCAACGGTGGAAATTATTATTCCCACTCTTTCCTATGGTATGGTCCAGTAAAGCTTTTGATATGCTTCAAGTTTCGACTCAATGCCTCAAATTAGTGGGAAAAATGGATGGACAGCGTGCATAAGCCGCATACATTTGCTGTGGGCCCCAGTACAGGAAAAAACATCTTAAATCGATAAGCCGCGTATCTCGGTGGGATTTCAAAATCCCACAGACTCCATCGCACATGTCAATCCCTCTTAATACACCGAGAGACGGATGCCATCCAAACACCACTACATCTGTCACATCAGGGATTAGAGAATCCCATCCACCGTAATACTGATTAAGCCAGCTACCCAAACTGGCCCTAAGGGTACTGAGTTACTCAGTACGCAATCCGCTTCTGTGGGGGTTGGACGCAATCCACTTCCATAGCCAATCTGTTTCCATACACGGAGGGTTTCCCGTGGAAGCCTATCACATGAATTAGGCATGCTGCGATGCTATCTGGGGCCCACCATGATGTTTGTGAGAAATCCACCTCGTTCATTTATTTTGCGAGATCATCTTAGAACATAGGACAAAAAATGAGGTAGATTCAAAACTCGAGGGGGCCATATAAAATGGAAAACTAGGGAAAGACTTTCCTACCACTAAAACCTTCCTAGGCTCCATCTTGATGTTTATATGCCATCTAAACTGTTTATAAGGTCATTACTAATGGGCTAAAGTAAAATCACAAAAAACTTAGCTTGATAAGTAGCTTTTGTGGCCGAATGAATGTTTCAATGGTAGTCACTGAATCCCCAATGTTTTCTCTTGTGCAGCAGACTAGAGTTTTGGATCCACTCCAGTTTTGGTCTAATGTACTAAAATGATCTCCCAAAACGGATGGACGGGGTGAATTTTTCACAAATATAATGGTGGGCCCCACTTAGCAACCCAGCGTTGTAACTTCCTGCAAAAGGCTTCCATAAGAAACCGTGTCAGGAGGCGTATCATATGGCTGACATCAAGGTTCGCACATAATCTATAGGTTGAATGTCAAATAAATATCACGGTGGGCCCTAAAAAATATTTAATAGTGAGAATCATTATCACCGCTGCTTCCTGTGGTGTGGTCCACTTGAGAATTGGATCTGCCTCAATTTTGGGATAATGCCCTGAAATGATAAGGAAAAATGGATGGACGGGGTAGATTTCTCAAAAACATCATGGTGGGCCCCATATAGGTTTCTAGCACGCAAAAGGCTTTAGCAGGAAATTCGCTTTTGAAAAAATCGCGATGCGGATTTCCTGCGAAAGCCTTTTGCAAGAAGTTCCTGCGCTGGAAACCTAAGTGGGACCTACCGTGATGTTTTTGAGAAATTCAATCCATCCATCCATTTTATGAGATCATTTTAGGACACGCGTAGAAAAACAAGCCGAATCCAATGCTCAAGTGGGCCGAAAACGTGAAGATTGAACTTACACAGTTGAAATATCCGTAGGTCACAGAAGTTTTGAATTAGGATAATATTTGTGTTCTCAGCTAATCCTAGTAGGAATGACGTTATGAATGGTATAGATGGCATGTAAACATCACCGTCGACCCCAAGGAGTTTTCAACGGTAAGAATTTCCCTATCCCCTTTTCCTTCAGTACGGCTCAATTGAGTATTGTATCCTGCTCACTTTTGGTCTCAAGTCCTAAAATAAGCTCAAAAAATGGATGAACGGGATAAATTTCTCACAAACATCATGGTGGGCCCTACCTAGATTTCTAGCGAACTTTGCAAATTGCGTGCGTCATTAGGGGATGCGGATTGGATACTGGCAGAGGTTGAGTAGCTAGAGTTGCTACTGAAGTGATGTCACCAAGTTCTGTGTGCCCCACATGATGTATGTGTTGTATCCCCATGGTCCATACATTTGGAGAGATCATTTTAAGATATGGTCCAAAGAATGAGGTAGATCCAACGCTAGGGTGGACCCCACCATAGAAAACAGTGGTGAGAGTGACGCCCACCGTTGAAACCTTTAAAAGGTCCACCATAATTTTTATTTGAGATCCAATCTGTTCATGTGTTAACGCGGACATGAAAGAAGGGAAAAAACAAATATTAGCTTGATCGAGAACTTTTGTGGCCCTTAAAACTTTTTAATGGTGGGCGTCACTCTCCCCACTATTTTCTGTGGTGGGGTCCACTAGATCTTTGGATCTAACTCACTCTTTGGATCATGCCCTAATATGATCTCTTCAAATGGATGGGCGGTGTAGATACAAAACATACATCATCGTGTGGCCCCCAGTGGTGACATTCACTTCATTAGGGAGTCTAGTTACTCAACCTATCAGTAGCTAATCTGCGCCCGTCATTAGGGAGGTGAGGGACGCATATCTCGTCCTACCTCCGCCCGTCTTTGGGAATAGGTGGTAGCTTTGAGTAGTCACAGAGATGTTTTCTATGGTCTTATCCACACCATCCATCTATTTTTTTTTTTCATCATTTTAAGCTATTAGTCAAAAATGTGGCAAATCCAAGATAGATGTGGGCTACACAGTGGGGATTAAACCATTACCATTGAAAAATTCATGGGGGCCAAAGAAGTTTTGGATTGAGCTGATATTTGTGTTTTCTCTTCATCCAGATCTATGTAAATTTATGAATAGGTTGGATGGCAAATATAAATCATGATGGATTGTAGAAAATTTTCAACGGTGAGAATTATTATCACCGCTGCTTCTTATGGTGTGGTCCACTTAAGCCTTGTATATGTCTAAATTTTGGTTTTATGCTATAAAATGATGCTAAAAATGGATGAATGGTGTGGATAAAACCCATACTTCACGGTGGCCACTCAAAGCTCATGCCCGTTCCGAGCAGGAAATTCGTAGCGTGAATTTTTCGAATGTGGATTTCCGGCAAAAGCCTTTTGCGCACTTGAAACCTAGGTGGGTCCCACCATGATGTTTTTTAGAAATCTACCCCGTCCATCCATTTTTCCTTATCATTTCAGGGCATTATCCCAAAACTAAGGTAGATCCAAATCTCAAGTGGACCACACCACAGGAAGTAGCAATGATAATGATTCCCACCGTTAAATATTTTTAAGGGCCCACCGTGATATTTATTTGACATCCAATCTGTAGATTAGGTCATATAGACCTGGATGATGGAAAAAAAAAAAAAAACAAATATTAGCTTCATCCAAAAATTTGGTAGCCCCAATAAGTTTTTAATTGTGAGAGTTTAATCAACACTGTGTGGCCCCACTTAAGAATTTGATCCACCTCAGTTTTCGGTTCCCATAAAATTATTTTAAAAAATGTATGGATGGCATGGATTTATCACTAACATCTTGGTGGGACCCACCTAGTATCCCAGCGGAAGAATTTTATGTGAAAAGGCTTCCGCCGCATCCTTCAGAGAGTTAGAGAATAGGGTGAAGAGGCATGCGAGAGAAGGAAACTCGCTCTTTCAAGCACGCGCTAAGAGCGCCTTCATCTAGACTGTCTACCTTATCCGACGGTTGATAGGAAGGTTCGCACGTAATGGCGTGCGAACCAGTTCGTAGTTGAGCGTTCCTCTCTCTCTCTCTCTCTCTCTCTCTCTCTCTCGAGCGTTCCTCTCTCTCTCTCTCTCTCTATATATATATATATATATATATATATATATATATATATATATAATATATATATATAGGGAATAGTTCCATATCAAAAAGGAAAGAAGAAAATCTTACATTTTTATATATGGAGTGTAGAGTACCTTATTATTTGCTTGGTTGATCCATGAAATACCGGGCCTTGCAATTCTAGTGCACAGACGGGCTCGATCAAGGGTTCGGGCTCGGTACGAGGGCATTGGCATGTGAGGCAGTGTGGCTGTAGAGGTGCTAATGGCATATTTTGCACTTCGCACATGTGCATTGTGTCGCAGATGTGAGACGAGTGCAACAAGGAATATTGGTCAGGTGGTTGCAGTGGGTGATGGTCTAAATGAGACCAATGTGGCTTTTATAGAGGCTGAAAACTATCCGTTAGAGAAAGGTTTAACTGTACATGCAACATTAAACCAGATCATGTAGAAACTGTTGCATGTGGCTAGACCAATGATTATAAAACGGCTAGCTGGTGAGTCTAAACGGCTAGCATGCAGCAACTAGTTGTCCCACATACATAATGGTCAAAAACTGCAAATAACGGCTAGTTTCTCACCAACAACCATAAAATGGTCATATTGAGTTATGACCCAGGACCAAAATGGTTAGCAACGTTAGCCTATATAAACAGTGCTTGGGTGGTTCATTAGACCATCACCAACAACACGAACCACTCTCACATACAACCCAAGAAGAAAAAACAAGATCAAGTCAGACAAGTTCTTTACTAACCATAGCCAATAGTCCTCGAGAAACAAACCAAAGTAGTGGTTTGAACCAGCAACAAAATTTCTAATTTTCTATCTGATCTGGGATTTTATTTCTTTTATCTGCCAGAATGAAATTTGTGTATACAGAGTTCCATTCATGGTTCTTTATGTTTGCTGAACGCAGAACCACAAACAGGCTTGTCGTATCCTAGAAGCTATTTGCCTACAACCTATCAGCATTCTCAATCACTTTGAGAAGGAGGGAAAAACGTTTTAAGGACGGCGTGATCACAAGTGCTTCAACTTATCCTTTATTTTCGGTTTCTTAATTATTTTTATAGAATTTGTAAATCTATAATTTGCGCTAATAATCTTAAAGCGTTATTCAAATGGAAACTAAAGGTGTATCTTCCATCAAGATGATGAATCAGGATCTGATTTGTCTCAATCGGTTTCAATCGGTTCGAGGGAACCAATTTTACAAGGTAGCAAGATAAGATAAAGTTTTCCCGACAACCTTAAAGATCTACTACATTTTTTATCCAAATATGCAGTCGCCACTTCAAGCAACTGACAAGGACACACCTGAACAGATTGTTACCAGCAATAAATGAGCTGAAGATGAACTTCTATGCCGTGGAAACATACTAAACGCCCTCTCTGACCAACTATACTATTTATATACAAACATCATCTGCAAATGAAATTTGGACCGCCTTAAAGTTCAAATACAAGGCTGAAGAAGAAGGCACCAACAAATTCTTAATAGCCAGATACTTCGACTATAACATGGTATATAATAAACCGCCGTTGCCCCCAAATCCAAGAATTACAGCTAATAACGAATAAAATAAAGGCTATTAAAATTGAACTTCCTGAATTATTCTAAGTCGGGGCTATTATTGCAAAATTACCCTCAATGTGGAAAGACTACAAAAAGAAGTTGCTGCATAAGACTGATGACTACACACTGGAAAAAATTTAGAAACATCTACGAATTGAGAAAGAATCCCGCAACTGCGATAAAAAATCTAAGAATGAAAATTCCTCGTCAAAAGTACATACAGTAGAAAACACCCAGAACAAGAATCCTAAGAAGGATGATTCTTTGAATCCTAATAAAAGAAAATTCAAGAAAACACAAAAGAAGAACAAAAAGTTCAAAGGCCATTGACATGTCAGTGGAAAAATCGGGCATTATGCTCGTGTTTACCATTATAAAAAATCCAAGAAAGAAGCAAGTGCAGTAGAGGGTGGTATAGTGGTAATGATCACTGAAGTTAACACAATCCAAGGAAAATTTTCTATGGGTGGTATGATACTCCAGCCACAGTATATGTCTGCTACGACAGATCAACCTTCAAAACCTATGAGGATGTAACCAATGGTCAAGAAGTCGAAATGGGTAATGAAGTCCGATCGAAGGTCGTTGACAAAAGAACCATGGAACTAGTGTTTACTTATGGAAAGAATGTGATCTTGACAAATGTGTTGCATGTCCCAGACATGAGGCGAAACTTAGTTTCTGAGGATCTTCTGTGAAAACTTGGAATACGGGTAATGTATAAGTCAGGTAAACTGATTATGTCAAGGAATGAGAATTTTGTTGGAAAGGGATATGCTTGTAACGATATGATAAAGTTTTCATTGAATGAAAGTAACACTTCTGTGTATATGGTTGAATATGTTGGACTATGACATGGAAGATTAACACATATAAGGTACAATACCTTAAAATTCATGTCTAAGAATGGTCTAATATCATACATAGATAATGAGAACGATAAATGTAAATTGTGCATACGATCCAAAATAACAAAGAAACCGTTTTCTAGTATCGAGAGATCATCTCAAGTATTGGATCTTGTGCACAGTGATATCTGTGAGTTGAACGACATTCATACTCGTTGTGGTAGAAGGTACTTTATAACCTTATAGATGATTGCTCTAGATACGTATATGTATACCTATTAAAGAGCAAAGATGAAGCACTAAACATGTTTAAAGTATATAAAGCATGTTTGTACCCGATTTGGTCGGTGCCTATTTCTAGCTATTCAGGATCGAACACGTGTGAGCTAATGTGCGTGTGTTCAACAGTCGCAAGATTTTCTGCGAATATGTACTGTCGCATTTCAGAAAATAGAGACATAACATATCAATTGCATTAAAGCAGTTGAGGAAAGTACAATCGAGTCAAGGTGGCTAAGCAGCAAGTAGCCAATGGTTAGGTTCACATGATCGCTGGACGAGTGTCTGAAGACTATAGAGAGCAAGAACGTGGGAAGCATCTGGAACCCGAGTGAGGGAAGAAATGTTCACAATAATTGTTGGAACGTGAGAAAGGTCTAAAATGAAGGAATCAAAGCTTATAAATAGAAGAAGATTGCAACAAAAAACTCGTCTCACACCAACCCAAACAAACTAACAAATCAGTTATCTTGTCAACTTTACATTCCATAGTGTCACTGCTGCATTTATCAAGTAAATTTCTCTCCTTAGCATAATTACTTTACTTTACATATTTACTGCTTACATTTCTTAACTCAATTCATAACGATGCACAATAGCTGATAATTGTAGTCGCAGCTAAAACTCTCTGTAGCGGTCGATCTTAATTCCTATCTTTTATTCCATTTCATTTGCATTGAGAAAGTCCTTTCGAACATAAGGTAGGAAGAAGCCCATATTCAGAGAACGAACCCCACCCCCTGACCATCGCCTGATCCATTTACACTTTGAGCGAGTGGCTGAATAAGCAATTAATCTCCTCAGACCTTGGTCATACCCCGTATCTGCCTACTTTGACACTCGGGGTCATTGTTGTTTGGTTTGAATTAGAACTGCAATCCCAATTCTGGCATGCCTGCGTGCCACCCGTGCTGGAGAAGATGATTGTAAAAACTACAGCGAACAATTTTTTGGCACGCCTAATGGGGCATTTATTGTAGGCTACCGGTTTAACCGTTGCTAGAATGCAGAGAAGAAGTGGTAGTATTACCAGGAACGAACCCACAACGCCAACCGCACTTTCCCCCGGGGATGATGTGCAGGTTCATGTACCTCCAAGCGAAGTCAATTTGAATATTAACCTACCAGAAACCAAGCAAGGTCGTTGACGACTCACCTTATCCTTCTGGACGAGGTATCGATGGTGCTAAGGGATGTCCATGTGAGCATCCAAATGGTGCACGAGCACGGGAGAATTCAAGTAGAGCAGTTTTGTCAACAGGTTGAAAGTACTAATCATTACATGGCCAGTTAGACTGAGGCTATGCAACAACTTTTAGCCATCATGACAGAACGGACACAACCAACGCAACAACATAACGGTAGTTCAGTTGGTAATGTCACCCATTTCCCACCGTTACCACTGCTGTAGCGAAACTCACCACCTATTCTTCCTCTAGAGGTCAGAAATGTGCCACCTCCTGCCAAGGTTAGGCGACTTGAACAGGTGGTTAGTAATTTTGAGAATATAAATCAAGAACCACCAGTAGGGTTCTACTCGCAGCAAGGTCCTAGGTTCCAAGATAAATTTAATAGATTTGGTCCAGATCATCCACCAGCCATAGAAGCTCCATAGGTCGATCGCGACCAAATACTGCAACTCGTGTAAGAAGTTGTTGGCCAGGTGTTGGGTCGCAACGTTATTCCTATGTATCATAAGTCATACCCCGAATGGTGGATCAGTAACACCCATTACTGAGAAATTATCAACCGGATTTTGCCTTATTTTCAGGAGAACACGATCAGTCAACTATCGAACATGTTGGCCAGTTTATCATGCAATGTGTTGAACTAGCCAATAATGATTATTATAAATTGCAATTATTTGGCCACTCGTTGACTGTTGCGGCCTTCACGTCGTATTCCAATCTATTGTCAGATTCAGTACATAGCTGGCATGAATTGGATGAAAATTTTCATGCTCAAATTTTCTCCAAAAACAGAGATATAACCATGGCCGATCTCGCATGGTTCCGACAGTTAGCAGGGGAATCTTGTGAGAATTATATTATACGGTTTAAGCAAGCAAAAAGTCGTTATATGGTGGTCATGAACGAAGCTGAATTTGTACAGCTTGCACAAGACAGTTTAAATTACAAACTTCATAAAAAGTTTGTAAGCATGGAGTTTTCCAATTTGTACAACCTCACTAAGGTCTATCGATACGAATAATTGCTTCAGGAAGGGGCTCGATAAGCAAATTTGTCAATAGGAATGTATTATAATGATCCTAATTATGAAATTGCAATCACCGAAGTAATGGCTAAAAAGCCATTAGTTTGCTTGGCATTGATCAAAACCGGAATCGACTGCCCCGACGACCTAAAAGACTCAAAAGGTATATACCTTTGATGTTACTTAGGCCAAAGAAAATTTTGACTTAATGTTGGAGATCATGTTTATCAAGGTCCCTATTAATCATAAGGTGCCATCACCCGAAGAACTAAATAAGGTCGAATATTGCAAATGACATGGATCTCATTCCCATTCCACTAACAAATGCATTATTTTCAGGAATCTCATTCAAGATCATATTGACATCGGATTACTAAAATTCCTGAAAAAGGAAAAAGAAGTCATGCTGATTGATACCGATCCATTCCCGCATGGCATGGAAATAAACACTGTCACGATTGATATTGAGGGTCAAATATTGCATATTATCCCCCATTTATTACTTGGTTTTATGAACATGATAATGCTTAATGTTCTATTTTAATCATGTTTGTGTTTGCAAGGTGAATTTAAGAGCTTGGATTAAAAAGGGTACTAAAAGCATGGATTTAATGCTCAAGAATCACCAAGGCAAGGGATGGATCTTCGGAGACGAAGATTGAAGAATTCACATGCCAAAGATTCAAGAAAACCAAGTGAGGAATGAAGAGAATCAAAGATTTGAAGTGAAGAAAAGGAATCCTGAAATCGTTCTGAAAAAGCATATTCTGAAACTCTGGGTCATTTTATGAAACTGCGCAGAGTGAAGTTTAGTTTGGGAAATTGCGCAGAGTGAAGTCTATTTTAGAAAACTGCATAAATTTGAGGTCGTTTCTAGAGTTTTCCAACTAGGTATGAAAGTTGGAGTTCTACAACTATAAATAGGACTCCCTAGGATGTTCCTAGGCATCTTCTAAGGTTTAAGGAGTGGAGAAAAGGGGTGAAGAAGCCGTCGCCAAGAGTTTTTCTTCTTCTTCCTTAGTTATTTTCATGTTTTTCTTAAGAGACTTTGGTCCAATCATGTTTATGGTTGGGTAAACCTCTTAGCTAGGGCTAAGGGGTGAAGCTTGTAGCATGATAGGATGTTTCTATTGCTTTGATTCATGTTTATTTTGAACTCCATGTATTCTAATTTGATAATTAAGGAATACTTTTAGTTTTTAATGGTTTATTGTGACTCAAATTATAGTAGATCTGCAATAGCTTTGAGTATCTTCTTTTCTTGATTTAAAATTATGAAATTAGTAAGTCCTATTGTTCACCATCATCCCTTGGGCATGGTAGGTGATGGAATCCTTCTTAATCTTCACAATTCTCCTGCTTTGAGATTATGGGATTGGTAAATCCTATTGTTTGCCATTGTCTCCTGGGCATGGTTTGGTGATGGAATCCCTACCAATTATCATAGTTCTCCTTCATTGAGAATTAGGTCAATAGAAGTTCAGATTTGGTTTTATTGATATATTTTTCAATTGGATAGGATAGGACTCCAATTCTAATTGTGTTACTTGAATCAAGCAAGAGGGCTCCCTGATCACTACAAGTGGATCCTTGACACCCTAGTTCTCACCTTTAAATTCTTAGTTTTAATTACTCTATTCACAATTACTCTCTCAAATACTTCAGAATTAGTTTCACATCTTCTTCTAATTCTACTTCTAGTTAATTGCATAAATGTACAAGTTTCAGTCCCTGTGGATTCGACCTCGATCTTACCGAGATTATTACTACATCGCGACCCTACACTTGGGGTTGTGAACAACCGATTTCAAAGATCGACCTCAACTGAAAGTCAAACTCAGTCAAGAAAATTTACGTGGAACGAGCAATTGATGCACTCCAAGACAATGATGGGCATACCAGTATCAGGACGTACGTGGGCAGAGGAACCATCAATTATGTAATCGCTGCGCCTGCGAGATCCATTTGCAACCAAGAGGCTGTCTAAGGCCAGGGATTTACAACCTTGGTTACAGTTGAGATCATCATCGGCCGAAGCAGGCAGCGTCTAACCACCAATCCTAATGGGATACGCCTTCAACCAAGATGGTCAAACCTCCTGCCATGCAAGAGGGGGTATGGAAGCAAGTCACACATCCAAAGTTCCCAGCGAGACCCAAGTATCTGACCAGAACTCAGAAACGTCGTTGGCAGAGACACAGGGCCACACTAAGAAGAGAGAGGAGAGAGTGAAATTCCTTCTCGACTAAAACCTAGGTTACCACATCCGTTCTGGAAAGTTCCCTCACCGGGGGAACAGGTAGCAGTAAACTCGGTCGAAGCTATGATGCTACCTATTGACTGTGAAGGCGAAGCTCCTCTTGAAAATGTTGAAGCGCCAGGGAGTCTCGAAAAAGAAGATAGTATTGGCGATTTTTCATATTATTTCAGTAAAGATTGCTTTCCTACAGAAGGATGGTTGCCCGACAAACTCATATCTACTGCGAACACGCCAAGGGATACAACAACCAATTTGTCGTTCAACCCCATGATGAACGTGACCCCTAATCAAACTAATGATGTTAGGTTTGATACACTAGGCGGGCAATGTTTGGGTAGTAGCATTGTGTTTGGTTCATTGCCACCTATGGTATTTCATTGCAACATGGTATTCACTTTGTCATTTGACATTAATGCAAGGACAACTTAGCCAAACACAATGCCTCGGGATGTAGAATAACACAATTCCCCGGTTATTATACAACATGCTTCTTTTCCTTATAAAGAGAAAGAATAAGACAAGGCGTTGCATGCTGACATGGTCAATGTAACGACCGATGGCACCACTGATAGAGTAATTATATATAGACCCACTTCTGACATGACACAACACCTCAAACCGTTGTACATATCAGCCCACTTAGATGGGTGTCCTGTTACTAGGATTCTAGTAGACAACAGAGCCACAGTAAATTTGTTACCAAAAAGAATGATGGACAAATTAGGAAAATTATGGTTGATTTGATTCCATCTGAAGTGACTGTCAATAATTTTGTTGGCCATGTTACTAACACACACGACGTTCTACCAGTTGACCTTACTGTGGGCACTAAATCTATCCTAGCACCATTCTTTGTAGTTGACAATTCGTCAAGCTACAATACTCTATTGGGGAGAGATTGGATTCATTCTTTTGCATGCATCCTATCTTCTCTTCACCAATTTGTCATTTTTGGATCAGAATAGGGTTGAGCTTGTCTTGGGTGATAATAAACCTTTTCTAGCCACGTCGAATGCTAACAAAGCTTATTATTATGGCGAGGAGGTAGGGCCCATCAAGTTCACCGGAAGGAAAAAGTACGGACAACCAACCGGTATTTTAGTAAGAATAATTAAGATAGCATAGTTCAAGCTATACCGACTTAGGAAAGCGAGGCCCATTCGAATGACTTAGTCCTCTATCGGCCGGTGGCAAGCTGTGTTATTGATGAGATATCATGATCATGATGGCCAAAGGTATAATCTGTCAGACCAACTTCGCGGCCAGAATAAAGAGGTTTGAAAAAAGCCTGAAGGAAATCAACGAGGGTGTCTTTTGGAATTTGGTTGAGTTGGATGAATCGACTGGGGAAGATAGTTTCAAAATAAAAGATTTATTGGCAGAAGTAGAGGAGTGTTGACTTGTAACAGCCTGGATTTTTTCCAACCTGGAATTAGACGTCCTTAGGCGATGGGTCAATCCTAACACCGGTTCAACTTCTCAAACACAATTAAAGCCTCAAATTCTTTTTCAAACCATTTTCTTCACAAATCTCACCTTTCACTACCTCGTTCTTTAAATCCTTCTAAGTACTTTCACATTAGACACTATCTTAAAGTTTAGGTAATGAAGAACAATACTTAAATTAAACATTGCTACAAAGGACTAAGTACCACCTCAGACTGAAATCACCCAGGACTAAATCCTTTAGAAATTAGGCGAGAATTAGCTAGTGTTAAACTAGGGTGCCTGTGAAATTAGCACCAATCGCTTTAAATACGATCTGCAAGACCCAAAACTTGTAGAATCATTAACGCTAGGTTACCCTAAAATCTAGGATCAATCTCATTACCCGGCTGCTCTCGGGAGCATCTCGAAACTCCGTATCAGATCTGGACCGCACGTCGGAAGTTCGATTAACACGAAGTTAAGGAATTAGGACCGCCTTGCTGGGCTTGACAACCATCTCGGAAATCAAATCCAGATAGTGTCCCATCGCTATTCGCTTGAGCTCGGAGCGGGGAGTGTGAGAAATGTGAAATTAATTCAAAATAAAATAGAAATTTGTGAAATCTGGCACCTCTCGCTTGCGGATCAGTATTAAGCAACCAAACCGTCAAAATCAGACCAAATTACACCCTCGGATCAGGGATATTTCCCCAAACATAATCATGTACTCGGAATCTCCGATCGAGATCCGCTGACCGTTGAACTGAAACTGGTCCACCACGTGCGATCTGGAAATCTGACCGAAATGAAAACTTAACTAAACATAGATCTGGTGTCGGTGAGCTTAAGTCCGACCTTTGGCTCAAGGAGGCCCGCCAGAAGTCATCCGTTGAGCTGAAACAGGTCCGCTTTGGTTATAACCTAAGTATACCTTGACCTGAAGTCTATTTTGGAGTGTTTTTAGGCTATATAAGGACCTTAGAAACGTCTCTCTCACAGCCATACAAATTTGAGAGAAACCCTAGAGAGAGAAGAGAGAAAAGAGAGAGAAAGTGAGAGAGAAGTGGGAGAATCTCCCTGTCACTCTTCCCTGCTGCTATCCATGCTCAACCGCACCATTCTCATCGCTTTCCTGGCGATTCCGACTTCGTTTCTAGGTAAGAAACCCTAACCCTAATCTGTTTTGGGGTTGTATAAGTTGTAGGTTATGAAATAGCTAACCTATTCGCTCTATAGGTTGCCAAACTGCCGTAGAGGGAAGCTTAGCAAACCTATCGTATTCTTTACGATTCTACGATAAAAGGTACTGACTTTAGGTGTATAGGTTATGATTTTCAACGCTTTCAATGTCAGATAATGATAGATTCATGATTTGCATGCAATTGCACATGTACAAAGTGCTGTCTGTTTTTCGTTTCGATTAAAGATGAAGAATATGGAATTGTACATACTCTAGGTATTTGTAAAGTACCGTATACGTACAAATTTTGGAAATGTGTTTGCCATGATTATTTGCTGTATTAATATATTATATATGGATAAAATACTTGTTTGGCGAAAGGACTCGCCCTAATACATGTTTTTGCTAATATACACTATGTATGTAAAAATAGTGTATTCTAAGTGTTTGGAAAAATGACTGAATGAGAATGGAATTCTCATTCATACTCGCCATGACTAATTGTCATGGATATATGATTGATGCATAGGTGATACTCCTTTGACAAAAGGATTTGCCCTAAATCCCGCCACGGCCAATATACACTATATACGATAAATGGTGTAGCCCAAGTGTTTGTGAAAATGTTCCAATGAATATGGAACTTGGATTCATGCTTTCCATGATTATCCGTCGTGGGTGCATGCGTGTTATGATTGGGACAACTCCCTAGTGAAAGGATTTGGCCTTATACCTATGTGATCACCATACATCATGTATGTTGATGTATGTAGTTTAAAGTGTTTGTTGAAATGTCTGAATGAGTAGTAGTTAGTAAATTATAATGTATAAGGGTGTTGAGATAGGATTCTCAGCTACCTTAGAGATGTATATGATTTCCTCCATGTTGCTTGTTTAATTTAACCGCTTACTTATGAAATATAGGTATTTATATTTTCTGTTTATATTGCGCTTCATTACATGTCTTATGACATGCTTGTCAACATGCTTAAATTACTTTGTTTATTCTGCTTTACTCTACATGCTCCTGGTCATGGATTGATTGTGTTTGGGGCTATGATTATAGTCCAGGCAATCAGTAACGGGATTGAATTCGTGGCTGAGATGCATTTGCCACGTGAGATGTGTTCGACGTACCCGAGTCGTACTTCGGTTGGTGATAAGGGTTGGCCACGCGAAGTGCTTATGCACTTCATGTCGTCCAACTTGTTGTGCGCTTGAGCTAGCCGAGCTCGTCAAGTAACCCGATCTATCTAATATATGTTCACCATGTTTGGACGCTACTGCTTGAACCTAGGGTACCAAACTTACCAGTGAAATCCCGTTAACCATGGTACCTCGATCCGCTAAGACTCATGAGCCGGGCATGGTGGTATGGGACACCGTGGTCGAGCTGTCGGCCTACGCTGGGGCCACGTGCCTCCCCGTAGTGACCAGTGAGCAACCAGACTTGTGAACCGATTATGGTGGTATGGGACACTATATTCATGCTGTCGGCCTACATTGATAAGGTGATGGGGGAGTGATGCAACAAATGTGAGCAACAGCCCTGACAGCCCTTTGTAGTGACCTCGAGCATACTCTGAATTTGCGGTGAGGCGACGAGTTTTGCCGTAGTGTATAGAGTATGAAACTAGGCCTGTATCTGTATAGTGATGAATCGTTAAAAAGGTGATGGGGGAGTGGTGTAACCTTTGTGCGTAACAGCCCTGGCAGCCTTTGCAGCGACCTAGAAAACACATCATCGTCTGAGATTAACTAGGACTGACAACCCTAGAATGGATCATGTTTGGGAATGATACAAGGGAGGCACCTTAGTTTCCCAATCCTGCTGTTTGAAATGGACTAATAACAACTCGGTAATCATGCTCATCATGCATTGCATGTGCCTGGAAGATGTGGAGCACTGAGGAATGCAAGCATGCCGCGAACGTAAGATAGTGTCGCACGAGGGAGTGTGTGGTGAGGGCATACATCATGACTGCATTCATACTTGCATTAATAAGAGTAGTTAGGAGTGTTTGATTATACTGCTTTATCATTACTGCTTGACTGAATTGATAATATGTTAACCTATGCTTTATTGTTCAACTGAGTTAGCTACTCACTCCCACGTTAGGGACGGTGTTCCGAACACCCACCAGACTTTGTCTGATTGCAGATGGCGACATTACTCTTGAGGTGGAGCCGGACCTTTATGATGACAATGATGCTTGTTCGTATATGCTATGCTGACGGCTTCACGTGAGCCGTGTCTTGATCGACGGGATTACAGGGATGTTGACTAGATGACACTACATATTTGGTATAATTTGAATTATACTTGTAATTCATTAGCCTGGTAACCTTATCGCACTCTGGAGACTTGCCATAGTTTGTTTTATATTTTATATATCTATCACAGTCTTCCGCTTGCAATTTAACTGTCTCTGGAGTATGATATGCTGTTTTGGCTTAATCTCACTCATGTTCAATACACTAATGCAGACAACATTCAATCATCATTCATTTTGTTGCATAAGTGATGCGTTGGAACTCGAGAGTTGAGTTTATGCTCGACCCCCGATTTTCAGGGCGTTACATGACTGCAGGTCTAAGACCCGTTGGACAAAGTAAATTTGGGGACGAATTAGAATCTATGACCTACGTTCATAAGCAACTTACTACGACCGCCCGAGTGGGACAAAATAATAAAGTTGCTAAAGAATTCATGGACTATTTTGCATGGGACTACCACGATATGACAGGATTGGACATATCCTTGGTCGAGCATAGGTTACGTACCAAAGAGAGACATCGGTCATATAAACAACTTCCATGAAGAATGACGGCTGAAGTCACTCTTAAGTTCAAGGAAGAAATCAAACGGCTCTGGAAGGCCAGATTTATTCGACCAATCAAATATGTTGAGTGGATGTTAAATATCGTCCATGTAGTGAAGAAGAATGGTAAGTTGAGAATATGCGTGGATTTTAAAAACTTGAATCTGGCTACTCCTAAAGACAAATATCCTATGCCCGTGGCCGATCAGTTGATCAATCAGGCTGCTAGACATGGGATTGTGTCATTTTTAGATGGGCACTCAGGGTATACTCAAATCTACATAGCCCCGGATGATGTGTCAAAGACTGCATTCAGATGCCTAGGACCTTTAGGAACTTATTTTTGGGTGGTGATGCCCTTCGGTCTAAAGAATGCAGGGGCTACATACCAAAGAGCCATGAACGCTATCTTTCACAATATCATTGGCCGGTTTATGGAGGTCTACGTTGATGATGTAGTGGTTAAGTCGACCGATACGAAAGAGCATCTGGTCCACTTATAGAAATCATTTGAACAAATGAGGCTCCATAAATTAGAAATGAACCCCATGAAATGTGCTTTTGGGGTATCAGTCGATAATTTCTTGGGTTTCCTTGTACATCAGAGAGGAATTAAAATCGATCAGAATAATGCTCAAGTTGTGATCAATGCGAGGCCACCGAGGAATAAAGTTGAGTTACAGAAGTTCCTAGGCCACCTCAATTTCCTATGACGGTTTATATCTAATTGCGCAGGCAAGACTAATATTTTTTTCCTCATTGTTGAAATTGAAACGGGGGGCTGAATTTCTTTGGGAAGCAGAACATTAACTGACTTTCGATCGAATTACAGAATATTTAATGAAGCCGCCCGTGCTAATGCCTCCTATTAAGAATCGGTCGCTTAAATTGTACATAACTTCATCCACAGGGTCAATCGGATCCCTCTTGGCGCAAGAGGACGATTCGCGAAAAGAAAGAGCAATCTACTATTTGAGCCGACTCTTGCTTGATGCGGAAACGCCATATTCAGCCATGGAAAATTGTGTTTGTATTTATATTTCGCAGCCGCCAAGCTAAGGCATAACTTATTGGCCGAAAGAGTCAATGTAGTCTCTGTTACTGATTTAATCAAATACATCCTAAATTAGCCTATTTTAAGTGGCTGAATTGGTAAATGGGTGTTAGTATTGTTAGAGTTCGAATTGTATTATGTGCCGTAAAAACGGTAAAGAGTAGAGCCATAACAGATTTCTTGGCTAGCCATCCATCAAACTTAGAGGAACACATTCCCCCAAACGTTGTAGATTCATACATTGTACAACTTATGCCCTAGAAGTTAATCTTCAACGGGTTAAGGACCCATGAGGCATCTGGGGCCGGTATAGTGTTGGCTGCCCCCAACGGAAATTGGTAAGAATTTACAATTCAGTAGGAATTTGAGTGCACTAACAATCAAACCAAATATGCGGCTATGATAATCGACCTAGAAATATTGTTAGAATTACAGGTGAAGGAAGTGATGATCATCAGGGATTCACAACTGGTGATAAATTAGGTGGTTGGTTTATTTAAGTGCACTAGCCCATCTTTGTTACCATATTACGTCGTGGCCATCCAATTGCTCGAGTGATTTAATGGCGTTCAATTTATGCATGTTACTCAAAATTATAATGTGGATGCCAATGAAATCACACAACGGGCGGCAGGGCTGGAAATATGGAAGGGATCTACCGGTTGGTCGATTACAGTTCAGAAAAGATCGTTGCCTTCTGTCTTTCAAAGGGGAAGCATAGTGGAAGTTTGTTTAAACGAGGTAAAGGAAGATGATTAGAGAGTCCCTCTTATAGGTTATTTGCAAAGCCCTCAGACAAAGGCCGATAGAAGCATGAGAAGAGCGGCCATGAATTATGTCATGGTCGACAACGAACTGTACAAAAAGGGAGCCAATGGAGTTATGCTTCGTTACTTGTCAAGAAATGAGGCGATGACAGTCATGGAGGAAGTCCATGAGGATGTTTGAGGGGCTCATCAAGCAGAAGGAAGATGAGGCTTATGCTTAGGTACTACGAATAATTTTAGCCGGAGATGATGGTTGACTGTGTTCGGTATGCAAAAGGGTGTGAGGCTTGCTAAAGAAATGGGCTAGTCCAAATGTACTCGCGGCCGAGTTGCATCATATCATAAATCCTTAGCCATTTCGAGGGTGGGTGATCGATCTGATTGGGCAAATTTACCCACCTTCAACCAAGCTAGACATGTTCATTATCATGGCAACCGATTACTTTACCAAATGGGTGGAGGGAAAACCTATGTGCAAGGTCGGTCATGAAGATATTATTGGTTTCATAGAAGCCAATATTATTCATCGCTTTGGAATACCAGAATCCATTACCATGGACCGAGGTGTGGCATTCACAATTAAGGAAACACGCGCTATGGCCAACTGGTATGGTATAAACAATCTCCACTTGACTCCGTATTATGCTCAGGCTAATGGCTAGGCCAAGGCCATCAATAAGGTAATTAAGAATATTTTGAGGAAAATGATACGAGGAAATCCGAATGAATGCCATCTTAAGCTATCTGAGGCTTTGTGGGCCTACAGGATATCTCCTCGTACTAGTATAGGGGTTAGCCCATTTATGCTGACTTATGGGCATGAAGCGGTTTTACCTTTGGAAATCATGGTCTCGTCATTACGAGTTGCCCATCAGTCTCAATTAAGCCCACCCAAATTTACAGAAGCAATGTTGGCCGAGCTTAAGGGATTGGATGAGATTTGTGTCAAGGCATTGAATTCCATCATGGCCAATAAAGCAGCCATAGCCTGAGCGTACAACAAAAGGGTTAAAGGAAAAGCCTTTTGGGAAGGAGATACAGTTTGGAAGATGGTCCTCCCCATCTGTCAGAAGGACCGAGCGCTGGGAAAATGGTCTCATACATGGGACAAACTGCATACCATCGAGTAGGTTTTAAGGGTCAGTGCTTATCTTCTTAAGGATTTAAATGGTGATGTCACCCCAGCACCTATAAACGGCCTATTTCTAAAACAATATTTCCCTCCATATAGGAGATTATCAAAAATCAGGTTGAGCCAGTTAAATAGAAAAAATGAAACGTGCAGTTAAATAAAAGCCCTGAACATAGGGGCCTAGTGAATGTGCTTAAAATAAACGGTCAGAGGCCTTAAGTTTTTACCCGCATTGGGTAAGATATAATAATAAAAGAAAGAAAAGGAAGAAGGGTTCAGATAGTGGGGGCTACCCTTTAGCCAATTTCGCGTGAACAAAGGCCCGAGTAGTATCAAGCTTTGTGTTCCTCACCCTGTTCCTCCTCTCACTCCAGGATGCCTCCTGACTCACGAGCGTTTCCACAACATGTTCGATATAATTCAGATGATGGTCGATGTCGCCATCTCTGAATTCGCCGAGTATTTTTTTTCCCCTCACTAGCCTCAACGCGTCCTTGGTAGAGAGTTATCTGAGCCTCCACGAATGCAACTAGTTCGATGCTTTCTTGCCGATCATGATGGGGGTAAAGCCTGTGGGTGTTGGCCAGGTTGTTTAGGAGTTGATCGAGTGAGCGCTTCAGACTCCACAGTGTCAGGTGATTGAAATCGTTTTCACGATTCCAGTGCAAGCGGTTCTTATAGGCCTCCTGATAACAGGGTGGTAAAGCCCTGCGCTCAGTGCTGAGAACTGACAATCGGTCCAGAGCAGTTGTACATCGTTTGATCTCGGCATCTTCTGCCACGTATTCATCTCCGAGCCGTCGAAATTCAGAGAAAATATTTAAGACCTCCTGGGGAGGCCATTCCTCCTCAGGAATGTTGTTGATATTCTAAAGAAAGGAAAGACGATCATTTGTTGAGGAGAAGCGTGAGAAGGCTTTTATACCTTCGTCAACAATCTCTTCTAGAACTCTAAAGGATGAAGTGAAGTGATCCATCAGAAGTGTACTTTCTCTTGTAAAAGTGGTGATTAAGGTTAGTCCATTTAGCCTTTAAGCCTTGCTTTTATAGGTTAAGGTTTAAAAGCAACATTTAATGTGAACGATTAGCTAAGTGACGTTTGGTTGCTCGGTATTAAAGGAGCCATTCTCAAGATCATGGGAAGGTAGTGGGATAAGCAGGCCTTATTCAAGAATAATGGCACGAGCTCTAAAACGGCTAAGTGTTGTGCCCACGATCTAAAGTACCAAACATGCACCACACGAGTTCAATGAAGATACGCAATCAATATAAATGGGATTCTTTATTTATTTATCTTCAGGTCAGATATATCCATCGTGACAATTACCGATTGCTTTAAACGAGCTAAGTTATGAGAGAATTAGTTGGAAATATTGTGCTCTTATAATTGCAAGGAAAATACACAATAAAGTCCTCGATCAGTCACGATCATTTATTTTCTCTTTGCTAGTTTTAAATTGTGCAATTACATAAGACTGGAAAACTTCTCTGTTGGTGAGGACTATATCAGGGATAAGGCTGATTCATTACAGAATGAGGGATTAAGGAAGAAGAGGATGGAGGGGACAAGCCGCTGATGAAGAAGATCATCAAGATCATGATCTTGCGTCCTCTCTCTGCCAAATGCTTCCATCTCCACATGATGTTTCCCGACATGTAGTTTTATTCAGGACCCTGCACATTAAATTCTATCGAGCCATCTCTCAACAAATTGATAAGGCCCCGCATGGCTTAGGACCGCAGGCTTCTGTTCAGCTGGTACATGATTAGTCTCACTGGAGATTGAATAGCCCTGTCGAAGAGTTGTCGGGGATCTGTTCAATAAGGCCAACCCTTTGATGTTCAACTGGACTCGACCTGGGTAAAGCAGGTGGATCTGAGTCGGGCCATTTGTCAATGTTAAGGGAAAGTCCCATTGACCGTGGCCTCTCATTAATAGAGTAATATGCGCGAGTTCCACACATTACGTTTTGCCGATCCGTCTCTTAAGTCTTATGTCTGAGGATAAGTATGAAAATGACGAAGCGGTTGAGTTCGACCGCTTCATCATCATTTTAGGTCATCAGAGTGTCGGGGAAGCCTCTATGGCCATCTGAACATATTGATTCTCTAGGGAAAGATCAGCGGCACTTGGAATGAAGAAGGGAACAATATGTGTGAAGGAATTTGAGAGGGATTCTAAGCCTAATGGTGATCTCTCCTTTGTAGTTTGGGAGCTTAAGGGAAAAATTCCATCGTAGGTATGGATTAGGTTATCGGGATTGTGAGAGGTTTGGAGCTTAAGGCTTTCCTTTTATAGGTGAAATGAAGCAGAGGAGCAATCAATGTAGATAAAGGAATGATGTCGAATGGGTTCTCCAAGATATAAATACATCTGTTTTCAAGGCGTTGAATACTGCAGAATTAATTCCTCTTGACATGACATGTCACTGCAAGTGAAGATACGGTATATACGATATGGGGTGGCTAAGTATTAAAGATCTGTATTGTTATACTGAGGCCAAGTGAGGCACACGAATAGTCATTGATCCTATGCATGCATGGCTAGAATGTGAAGATTGTGATGATTGGATATTGACTAAGAGCTTTAAAAGTTTATTCATTACTTTGTTGGTCATCGACCGCAATACTATATAAAGTAAGAAAGAAGTTTAAAACCAATAAAGGCTGATTAAATTAGGCCTTTAGATTTTCGAACTCCTCCAAGAGAGCTTGCATTTCCGCCTCATCCTTTTCCTTGGCAGGACCCCATCGGTCCCCGTCCTCGATGAAGCGCGGCAGGAAATGAAGCAACTGATTGACACAAACAACGATTGAGCGAACCTCAAGTTCAGCCGTCCTTTTTGTAGTATAACTCGTCATCGATCAGTTTCAATACAAAGTAACATGTTCATTCAAGAATTCCAAGTCTATTGGAGTGGCCATTCCTTTTGCGTAGAAAGCATTGTCTCATTCTCGCAGTTCATCTAGTAGACTGGAACGATACGATTGTAGTAATTTGAGCATCACTCGATTGAACTGATGCGCTTGAGTGCAAAGAACTGGTTGTACTAGGCTACATCATATTTACCGCTAATATCGGCCTAATCCTTCACGACCATTTCTTGTTGGTCAAGGTAGCATTGATTTACATCATAACAGTAGAAGGCTCTCTCATAATGGTCCGCCATGGTGGCTAGCCGTTTTAACTTCTTGAGTCGTTCTTCCAGCCAATTGTTCAGCTCGACCGAAGGTGACCGTCGAGTGAGCAGGAGGCATCAGAAATGAACCTCCTAACGTCAGACGATATAAAGGAAAAATAAAAATCTTTTAGTCCTTCGTAAAAAATCTCTTTGAGAAAGGACTCTGCACCTGTAGTAAGGGAAGGTAATTTGATAGCCATTTAGCAAGATTAATTCAGAAAGGTAGTGAAGGAGTTCAGGATTGAATGTCATGTAAATAATGGGCTATAGAGGCCCACGATCTACTAAAAGTATGGTAGAAGAGCAGATACACGTCGCAGTTTATACGGAACGTGGGCCGTTAAAGCATGAAACTCAGGAAGAACTCACGTTCTACAGAAGTCTTGAGAATGGCTTGAGAAGATATGCTCAAAACAGTTATTCAAGGGAATTAGGTTGTAAAAGATGCTCGATGGCCATTCATTTATGCAAGAAACATTAAAAATCAGAAGACAAGAAATTTTGTAAGAATGTTTCGGCCATCTCTAGCCGTCTCTTGGCAGTCCACAGTGATGCTTCCTCTTTCATGCTTGATCGAGACAATCAGTCAACACCCTCTACTTGAAGGCGTGCTGTAGGAACTAGTCTGGAGATTTCTTCAATGATCCTAACATGTTCTGCATGTTTTTCGGCCATACGGTGTCGTAGCGTGAGTAGCTCAGCCTCTAAAGGTGCAATTCTGACTCTTAATTCTCGACTTGCATCTCGGCGGCTTTCGCAGTGGCATTCTTGATTGAGAGCTCTCAAGCGACCTCTCGTGCATTAGCTTTTTTGAGATCGGCTATCTGTTTCTTCTTCTCAAGATCAGCGACAGATGCCTTAGCTTGGAAATACATGTCAAGTATTCCCTGGAGCTCCATGAGAGGTGGTATTCTGATTAACAAAGATGGGTCTGATTGGGATAGTACATATGCCAAATAGACCAATCGACCAACCTTGGCTATCAATTCAACATCAAAGGTCTTGATTAATCCTTTCTGGAGGATTTTGCTGTTATGATGAAGAGGAGATGCTGCTGTAGGTGTTTCTCCGACAATGGCTTTCTCGAGTAGAGAGATGACGTCATCGATGGGAATGGTAGAAGTTGAAGTAGTGCTCTCATGAATAGCTGTAGAAGAAGATGGGAGAGGAGCTATGTTGATGTAGTTTTCTGGTGCTCCCTTCGTTGGACCTTTAACCTGCAGTAATGGTAGACTGGAGAGACAAAGGAGACCTCGGCTATAACAAGGGGACCCTCCGACGCCTAAGTCAGAAAGCAGGCTGGGTCTAATCGAATTCAGAGTAGCGTAGGGGTTGCATGATAGTGTGTATTGCTTACCTTTTCCTGTAGATGAAGGCCCTAGTTATAGGCTGGGAGTCAATTACGTAGAGAGGGACATTTCCGGAATTAGAGGCAAGTGTTCAGCAGACGTTTCCTCATAAGATCAGCGAAGGCGCATGTCTTGCAGACGTTTCTCAATCATTTTATGAGATTTTCGGTGGAGATAAGATCAGGCGGCTGAGGTCGAGGTCGGGAGATGTGGTAGGAGAACGAAGCCGAACATCCGAGCTACCTTCTATGGAGAGTATCTTGACATGTGCTTTCTTGCGGCTTATGGTTCGGTCTCTCTTCAATCTGTTCGCGCGTGATGGTCATAGTCGAGTGTTAAGACATAGCTGGATCACAGCTCGGGGGCTCTTCCCAATAAATGGTCCGAGCTGAAGCTCGGAAATGTATGGGACCGTGGAAGGAGTTCGGTGTCTGATAGAAGTGAAGATACTTCATCTTTTGACGATCGAGGTACGAACGTTTCCCAACATTGGGTTTCCTCTCTTTCTTGTCATTAAGGAGCTCCTTGGTCATGACTGGTGTTGGCCGACCTCGTGACGCGCACAGATGTCCAAGCTGACCTTTTCTTATTGGTTAGTCCATTTTTACCCATAACAGTAGCCCCCTACTTTCGAGCTCGAGCACTGGGCTTAGGAAATAAGTCAGTTTTGGTGAGGTCGGACTATCTTGTCCATGGGGTGTCAACCATGCTCGTCATTAATGCAAAATACTACGGTGGGTGCAGGAATCGAAGAGGATCTACAATCATGATACGACATGCTCGAGGTAATGTGCACCGGCTCGAGGTCACGTGCTTTGGCAGGGCGCCTGTTCAACTACTGGCTTATGGGGTGCTGACGCGTGGTGTCTTCTGGGGAGTTGAGTTGTTCAGTATTCACAACTCCAAGTGTAGGGTCGTAATGTAGTAATAATCTCAGTAAGACCGAGGTCGAATCCACAGGGACTGAACTTGTGTGTATTTTGAATTTAACTAGAACTAGAACTAAAAAAAAAAAGAAGATGAAAACCTAAATCTGGAAGTATAGAGAGTAACTGTGAGAGATTTAATGAAAAACTTAAGAAATTCAAAGGTGGGAACTAAGGTTTCCAAGGATCCACTTGTACCAATTAGGAGGCTACCTTGCTTGATTTAAGGACACAACTGGAATCAGAGTCCTATCTTATCCAATTGATAAGAAGAGATTTGTCAAATCTTTGAACTTTTCATGGATCTAATCATCAATGGATGAGAGTTGTGAGGATTTGGAAGTGATTCCATCACCTAACGATGCCCAGGAGACAAGGCAAACAACAGGTTTTACCAATCCCACAATTAATCATAAGAGAATTATGAAGGTTAGGAAGGATTCTGTCATCCTACCATGCCCTAGGGATGATGGCGAATAACAGGATTTCCTAATTTCACAATCTCAATTCAGGAAAAGAAGATATTTCAACCTATCGTAGATCTATTGTAATTTGTCACAACAAACCATTAAAAGCTAAAAATATTCCTTCATAATCAAACTATAATCCAAGAGAGTTTAACAAAACATGAATAAAAACAAAGTAAACATCCCAATCACGCTATAAGCCTCACCTCTCAGCCCTAGCTAAGAGGTTTACCCAACCATAGACATGTTTGAACTAAAGACTCTTTAAAAAAATAAAAAGAGCAACTAAAGAAAAAGAAGAAGAACTCTCGGATGGCGGCTTCACCCTTTTGTTCCACTCCTCAAACCCTAGAAGATGTCTCGGGATGCCCTGGGGACTTCTATTTATAGTTGTGTATTACCTCCTTTCGCACCAAGTTGGAAAATTTCAAAAACCGCCTCAAATTTACGCAGTCCGCGCAACATCTGCGTAAGTAGTAGGTTACCGTCGACTGGTCAAGGATGACTAGAATTTAGAGGATTTTGTCGCTAGAGTTTGAGTTGAGGAATCTTCGACTAGTTGAGCAGGGGCCTTCGACTGGTTGAAGATGGGCTTAAACTAGTCGAAGGATGCAGATTTTTAGGGTTCTTTTTCTTCACTTCAAGTCTTCAATGCTCTTCATTCTTCACTTGGTTTTCTTAGATCTTTGGCATGTGAATTCTTCATTCTTGGTCTCATAAGATCCATCGTTGGCTTTGGTGATTATTGAGTGTTAAATTCATGCTTTTAACATCCTTTTCAATCCAAGCTCTTAAAAATTCACCTTGCGATACAAACATGATTAAAATAGGACATTAAGCATTATCATGTTCATAAAATCAAGTAATCATATGGGTTTAATATGTAATATTTGACCCTCAACACAATCCCCAACCAGCATTTTGCTAGTCCCGAGTAAGTATGCAAAAAATATTTCAAGAACCATAGGACAATTTCTACAAGCTCAAGTGGTTTTAAAAACAATCCAGATAATAGAGTTTCAAAATACATCAATTTTGAGCATTATTTTCTCCTAAACTATACTCAGTAAATTTCATAGTCAAGTTCAAAGTATTAAACCACAAATTAGAACAATTCTAAACATTGAGTTCCACGAGTGCATAGTGAAATATGGACTTATCACAATCAAAGGTTCGATTCTTAATTTTCATGATAACATTGATAATCAAAAGAGTATTCAGGACAACCAAAACCTAAACCAAAACTTGCCTTACAGTTCATCTTTTCATTCTTCCAGCTTTTGATTTTTCCATGGATGGCTTTCACGCTATATCAACCTTTTTAAAGATCTTTAATAGGTAGCCATTTTTTACGACAACTATTTTTTTTAGCTGGGTATTTATTTATTTATTATTTTTTCAATTCTTGTCATTGAACATGATGGACAAAATCCCCAGGTTGGTTCCTTCCATGCTTAATAATCACCAAGTTAACAATTCAATATCAAACTGACACCTTAATGTGTAAGTTAGAAGTGACATGTGAAATCATGACTCAATTAATGTTTAAAACTTCTAATCATGGATTAATAATTCGAACTTAGCTGTGAAATCTAACAAGTATCTGAACCAATAGTCATAAATCACCAACATTAAGTATCTTATACTTATAAATTATGGATGAACTTCAAAATCGCTCAAATTTACAAAATTTTTAGAAAAATTTTCACAATTTTTGTTCAAAGACTAAGAAAACACTGGTTAGCTTGCCTAATCCACACCCCCAACCTAAAATCTACATTATCCTCAATGTAAAAGTATGTAATGCACATGAGACAACGAAAGTAAAAGAGGGGTGATGGAAAGGTAGTACCTGAAGAAGGAATCTAGAGGCTTTTCCAAGGGTCTCAAAGTGAAGATGGGTTAGCAGGAGGACTCAACAGACGATAAACAAACTATCCTAAAATAGCAGAAGCAAACTAGCCTAGTCTTATGAAGCAATAAAATAATCTTAAACTAGGAAAGCAAGGGCAAAGATACTCAGTCATGCTATAAGGTTCCTCCTTCGGCCAACATCTTGATAAATTTCTCAATAGGTTTTTCAACAAGATCATCCAAAAGCCCTTTTGCCAATAGGCTTGGATGCCCTAGAGCATGAATTTTCAGAGAAATTTATGGACCTCAGCATAAGGTTTCCTTTTAATCTCCTGAGATGTTCAAAGTATATATGATTCTCCTTTGACAGAGAAAGTTTCAGAGTTAGTACCCCATGGTGAATTAGAGACTATAAGTAGATAAAATTCAGAAAAATTCTCAGCAGATAATGTAGTCTCAACACATTCTGAAGTTTCAAACTTCGGTAAACATTTAGGATCTGGGGGAGGGGTTTCAGAATAAGGGTTCTCTCGGTCAGTAACGACTACCGAGATGTTGTCTTACAAGGCATTCACTACGTCTTGTATCATGGGATCGTTTGAATCTGCACAGTGTGCCAAGCAATCGTCTAAAGAGTTAGGAAATTCAGTTGAGAGTGGCTCATTCTCCATATTAAAGGTTGTAATGATCTGCCCAAGGATTTCATCGTCTTTGAAAGTGGATGGACGCATGCTCTCTTGCTCTTGCCCTTCACAGACAGATTGAGGATCAATAGGCGAAGCATTGATGTGAAAACTCTGTTCATCGGTACCACTCAGTAAAAGCATTGTATTGTCAAGGGTTAACAACTCAGATAGTGGCCTCAACTGGATGGTTTTAAATTCCAGAGTCATATTGAGCCACTCGTCCATCTCCCGAATCATATCATCATTTAATTTAGGGGAGTGGTCTAAACATACCTCACAAAACTTGGAAGGGTTAGTTGAAAGTGGTTCATCCTCCACATTTAAATTAGCCATGTCAGATGGGTGGAGTAGATCACTATGGTCGACAACTTCATGAACCTCTTGATCATTGATATGGGCCAAACTTGAGATTGAATCCAGGGGTATTTGATCTGTACATTCATGATTGTCATCCCAATACTCATCATCTTCCAATTCAGTGCAATACACACATGGAATGGGATCACTTTCCTCACATTTTGTTCCTAGATTGGGTTGAGGTTCAAATAAACTAACATCTTCCTCATCATTGGAACCAAGTGTGTCATGTGAGTGAAGTGTGTCAGTATCACTATATTTGAAAGACACCCACATCTCTTGATCATTCCTTTGAACCGTCATTGAGATCGACTCTTCGGGAAATTGAATCATATGCTCATTAACACAATCCAACTCATCATTCTTAATTTCAGTATCTCCATAATCGAATCACATGAACTCCACTGTTGTATATCTTTTATAGATTCTTGAAATCTTTGACTGTGTTTTGTTGGATAAGCTCTAGAGTTTGTATGGAATTCTGAAGTGAATTCTCTTGGATCGTTTCTTGTTGGATCTTAGAGGTATAGGACCCAAGAGAATTGTCATTATTATGCATTGTTGATTCAACTTCTCAATCTTGATGTTTCCGCTGATCATAAGTAAGGAGTTGGGAATGAAGAATTGGATTGGGTTGAGGCTGGGGTGAACTGTAATGCCTCGACTTTTCAGGGCCCGAGTATATGACTCGTTTCCCAAAAACCCAAGTGTTAACCTTAAAGGATGGTCAAATTTGAGTATATATTTTTCTTTCAACTATCAGAGTTAGCAGTTAGCGTAGTATGGACAATCAAACGTCAAGAGAAATTTCATTATCATTCAAATATACAGGAAGCTGCCCATAATGACATATACAAACCAATGCCTCAACATTAACAGTTTATGAGTTACATACATGAAGAATAACAGAAAACAGGTAAATGTAAGCCGCAAGACCGTGCAGCTCCTCTTAGCAAAACAGTCGTACATCCCTAGCACTTGTACACTGCTCCACATCAAGTCCGAACATATATATCAACTAGGCCACCTCTTTTACCTGTACGATTATATATTTAATGGATGAGTGACAAACTCAGTGTGAATCCCCTCAAGATTACACATCGCTGCATTAAGTAAGAAATAGTATAAAATATTCAGGCAACCAAAACAGAGTAAATACAGTCTTATTATATGCATGGATGTGTGAATGCAATCATCGCCCCGGGGATACTTATCCATGCAGACATTGGGCTCGTCATCCATGTAATCATTGTCTCGGGAAAAACATCCAATCGGACATTGGGCTTGTCACCCATGCAATCATCGTCCCGGGAAAAATATCCAGTTGGACAAATATGTACATCATGTACGATAGCAATAGATGTTGGTCTATGCCATGCATGCATGATTAACCAACCTGTTATTAGTCCAATTACAACCAACCAATTTAAATATGCTCAAAGGTCACTATGGGAGCTAGTTGCCAACGTAGGCCGACAACTCGGGCATAGGTCCCATACCATCATCCCCGGCTCATGAGACTATCACTTTAGGATATTTAATAGAACCCCGTCGACTAGTGGCCAATTATATTACAATATATGAGGCTTACCATCGCATGGTTGCACAATATAAAGCATCAAACCCATATAGGGAAAATACCAAAACGAAGACACGTAGGGCCAACATCAAAACAAGCCACATGGGCAAATATTAAAATAAGTCACATAGAGCGAGTATCAAAACCATGCGATAAAAGACCATCCTTGAAAACCACTTAGACACAACAACCCTTGGATGGTAGGCCCACATCAATATTTAATTTAAACCACTATTCAACAACCACTAAGTCGAATGTCCATTACAATCACATTCAATCAAGTTATATCCCAAGTATGGGTGTACATTTATAAGTGGGGGTTTCCCACTAATGTACCAGTTTAAATCCCAGAAGCAATCCACAAGTAATCTAATAACATGAATTAAATATACAGGATAAACATTAAACATGTGATGTAACAACTCAATTCCAACAATTGACACATGTGGTTATAGAATGGAGATATCATTTATAAATTAAAATAAAACTATAACTTAAGCTAATGGGAAAATGGAAAGCTCAAGGGGAAGAAATCATCACCTGAAGGGTCACAGTCCCTTTCTTGATTCAGGTTCCCGCGTGCAGCTAGTGGCTCAAAGTCACGCAAATAGTTTCCTAGAGGACCAGTTTGTATTAGATAAGAGTTCCTAAAGTTTTCATCTCACTAGCATATTGAAGGTTTTGTGGGATTCAAAAGGGCCCATAAGTTAGGTTATTGGGGCCTATCTTAAAGTAACTAGGCCCATCAGATTTTCGTCATAACCGGTGGCCTGGCCTTTGGTCCCAAGCCCATTATTAATTAAGGGGTTGAATTGGCTTAGGCCAGGCCCACCTACTATTAACATGCGGCCCACCATGACCTAAAGGTGAGGCCCACCGATATGGTAGCCTTCCTGAAATATACAAGGCCTGCTGCCCTTTTTAGGGAGTGGCCCACAACAAGTGTGGTGGGTGGTGCGGTTGAGGGTCTGGCCCACCTGGATTCCCAATGTGGAGCAGACCATCGTGTTTATACGATGAGGCCCACTGAGTTTGGACTGGGCCTGATTTTTGGCCTATTTGAAAGTTGTTTTAAGCCCAGCTTTCAACCCTGTTAGAAGGCTGATTACGGCTCGTTGTTGGGGCCGGTTTCGGCCTAATCCTGGGCTGGTTTTCAGGCCAGTTTGTGTGGCTGATACTGGCCCAACTGAAGGCTCAATCTCAGTATCGTTTACAGCTCAACCGAAGGGCCGATTTCAACTTCATATCATGGCCCGTTCTTCAGCTCATTGCATGGCCCAGCTGAGGCCTGTATTTAGCTCATTGCCCGGCCCAGCTGAGGCCTGCTTTTGGCCCGTATCTTAGCCTTCTCATGGCCTAGTTCCGGCCCACATCTCGACCTTTTCATGGCCTGATCTCAGTCGAAATGCCTGGCTTGATCCAGAGCTGTTGTTGCAAGCCTGGATTGGCCCAGAATGTCTGTTGGACGCCTCTCAAGTGTGCATAGCTGCCTGATGAAATGGAAATGGACGGCTAGCGGCCCCACCTCAACATGATTCGGACCCTGGATCGGCCTCTGTTTCTCTTAGTTGTTTAGCTATTAGGGAGAGGCGTTAGGCCTTACCTGAATTCCAAATTCGTTGGGGTCGGACCAGCAACATGGCGGACCTGTTGCAATCGTGCCCCCTAGCTGATCTCTCTCTCTCTCTCTCTCTCTCTCTCTTCTCTCTCCTCTCTCTCTCTCTCTCTCTCTCTCTCTCCTCTCCTCTCTCTCTCTCTCTCTCTCTCTCTCTCTCTCTCTCTCTCTCTCTATCTGCCTCATTTGTCTCCTCTTTCTGCTGGAACTCCAGCAAAGTTTAGGCCATACCCAAACCAACTCAACCCAGCCATCTCAAAACCAGGTCGAGTCGAGCTAGCGAGTCCCAACGATTCCGTAAACTAGCAGCAATGCGGCACAACTCAAGTCAAGCTCTTGCTCTCTTTCACTGCTTCTTTCTCCCTGTTTCTCATCTCTCTCTCTCTGGACCTTTGCGTGGCTTGAACTCGATTCAAACAACCCAGTTCGGTCAGTGACTCGAGGTGGCATGGTGCGGCTTGAACGGAGAAGAGGAAGATGATCATGACAGATCCCCACCCGCTGCTTCTTTCTTTAATCCTACTGTGTGGGACGGTCCTTAGAGATGCAATGGAGCTTGTAGAATGAAGATTTTGAAGCTTTAAAGGGGTTGGTCTGATGGGTTCGAAGGAAGAAGAAAATGGCTAATTTTTCTTTCTCTTTTTCTTTTTATTTTCCTTTTATTCACACAGCTGGGTTTGCTGGCATTGGACGGCTGAGATTTTGCCACATGGACATTTTAGATCGTGCCAAACACCTCTCACGTGGATCGCCAGCGTGTTTGCACAAAGAACAGTTTCCCTTTCTAGAAACAAGTGTTTTCGGGACCTGTTTGTAGCGAGGATTGTGCTCACGAACGTGTGATTGATCGAGTGAAACTTTGGAGCTTTGGACGATTTCAAAGCCTCCACCAGATAGACGGTTCAGATCATGTGTGGGGACCCTAGTTCGCGGGCCACGATAAAAAACACGGACGTACGTCTGTCCGCTGTTGAAAGATAAAAACAAAGAGAAATCTCTCTATTTTGAGGAGTTTGGAGTCAGCGCTAGTTGACCAAGTTCATCGGCTCGGTGCTCATCATGTGGACACGCTGGTGTACACACGAGTGGCTAGGTGGGGTCCACAGGAATTGTTTGAGTGAAATCCACTCTGCCCATTCACTTCAGAGGTTCCAAATTAGGATCTCAAAAAAAAAAATCAGGCTGATCCAAGATTCAAGTGGGCCCTACAGATGGATTTGGGTTTCATTTGCTGATCCGTGACAACCTAACGGTCGGAACGTTTTAAAATTGAACGTCGACGGTTAAAAGGTCCTAGCGGATCATGTGTACGTTCAAGACCTTCATAATAGTCTTAACATAAATTTTATTATTATTATTATTATTATCATAGTTTATTTCCTTTTATTACTATTTTTCTTATTATCATTATTATTATTATTATTATCATTACTATTAGCTTCCTCTCAGTTGTTTATGTGGGTCCCATCTTAATCAACACCATTTATTATTATTATTATTATTATTATCATAGTTTATTTCCTTTTATTACTATTTTTCTTATTATCATTATTATTATTATTATTATCATTACTATTAGCTTCCTCTCAGTTGTTTACATGGGTCCCATCTTAATCAACACCATCTGTTTACTCCCTTAGCCCCTATAGGGCTTTGGATCAGAAAAATTAGATTATTTTAAATTGTAAGTGGTCATACTTAGTAATCTCATGGCCAAGTAATAATTCCTACCAATCTAATGGTCAGATTGGCTTCAGATGTTATGAATGGTTCCACATGATTCCTAAGTAATTTACTTCACAAACTATTGTGTATGTTTTCCTCCGACCATCCGATTAAGCTATTCTTTGAGCGAACGTGCATCTTCGTTGTTGTATGCTCAACTACAATGTCTGCTTTATAAATCAACGGTTGGATTGATTTAAAACCCTTTATAGGAGTCCTAGCAGTCCTAAAATCCATATATAAGTGGACTTTAAATGCTTGATGTAACCCCTAAATTATCTGATTAGTGTGTCAAATGGTTGATTACTCTATAGGATGCTAGGGATACTTTGAACAGTGGATCTCATGACTCAGGGTGCTAAATCCGAAACAGTTGGTTAGATTTGTCCATAAATGGCATTGGAGTTCTTCCAATGGTTGGATTCAGATTGGAACGAACGTAGGTGTTTGAATAAGATGGGTTTGTATTTATACTAAGTTAGGTTACACGATAACACCTGAGTACTGGAAAGTATGGGGTGTTACAAACTACCCCCCTTAAAGAGAATTTCGCCCCTGAAATTCAGCACTTCGACTATGAATGCGGACAATGGTCTATCTTATGGTGTCCGTATGCATCCGCTGGTTCTCCACACTAAATTTATTTGTATATGCAAGCGCTCATGACTTACTGCTAGAACAGGGATCATTACAGTCTACCCCCCTTAAAGAAAGTTTCACTATAGGGATTGGGTAACATACGTTTCAATTATCAAATTTGCCAAAACCATTGAGTGTCTAGTATAGCAATATTGATTTCCACTAAAGGTTTGAAACTGTTCTAGTATTACCCAAAATTAAGAAATTATTCTAATGTTTTTTTATTTATTTATTTTTTATTTATTTTTATACATCAAAATGTCATATCGCCCTTACCAAGATTACGAGTTCATTTAAGTGGCAACTAACAACACTATTATGCCTCTCCTTTCTATTTTCTTTTACCTCTAAGGATAGTTTTCCCTTGTCAAAGGTACGATGCAATTTTTCAATTTCAGTGTTCGAGCTAACACAGATAGATGGTTGTAGTGGATTTGAGCCCGATACATCGATCCTTTGCCTACGTAAAGCAGAGGACTTCCTGTATCAATCACTGATCCTGGTGAATCTCGATCTTTTGCTTGATCAGGGCAACAAGATCGTTGAGATTTGCTAGGACTTAGAACTTGAGTCAAATCGTGTAAGTTTCGCCTAAATATGGTTCCATCAATCCGTGATCCCGATCGTTTTAGACTCATGGGAATTATCACGTAATCATTCTAGTTTTTCAATTAGAACATCCGAACTCTAATAGACGATCATCACGCTTCCAGTGTGCACTCTGGTCGCCTAGTGCACTATATATTAAAAAAGAAATTTTCACGACCAAAATTTCTACGTGAAACTCTGAGTTTGGAATTGGCCGAATTCACCTAGGATTTCAAATCTAGCCTCGACATGCTCGGCCTATGATTGGAAATGTACATAAAATTATACAACTTTTTCTCCTATTAATTCTACGTGTTGGAATTTGTGGGAAATATCATTCCTAAATAAGGAGGTGTATTAGGAGGCTCAAATTACAATTCTTAGTATGATTCCTTAAGTTCAGAGAGCATTTGTTTTCGATCAAGTGTACAATAAGGTAGTTAAGGAGGTTTCCTACGGACCTAAGTCCAATCCATTTGTTGATTGTTATAATGGTGTTATCCCTAACTATGAGATTTTTAGGAAGGTTCATATCCAGGGTTCTAGAAGATTTTCATTTAGAAGTTAAGTATAAAGAATGTCCTTATGTAGTCTTATGTACCTCCTAATAAGTGTTTTGTACACTTTTAATTCCTAAGTCCCACAACTATTTTGGTAGTTTACAAGGGAACCAAAGTTGTATATAAAGTTTCAAACAACAGTCCTATTGTTTATAGGGGAACCAGAGTTTTTGTCTCTGAGTTCAAACGACTAAACCTAGATGTTCAAAGAGGCCTAAGTTCATTTCTAGGTTCTCCACCTTCCCTGACTCAAGGGAATCTCATAAACTTTGAATGGCTACTCCAACAATTTCAAGGGAATCTAAGTCCTATAATTATCCAAATAATTTTTAAGGGAGCCTAACATTTTGAAATATCTTATGTTCTCAAAATATTTTTTTTTTTTGAAGGAAACTTTTCATAAATTCATGACTATTCTAATAGTTTCTACATTTAATTGACTAACCTAAAAATTTCAAAGGAACCTAAAACATTGAGTATCATATCTTCAAGGGAATCTAAGATTGTTTCTAAGTGCTGTAGTTATCCAAATAATTACCTAAGGGACTTAAGGTTTTGGGTCTCTATATTCTCAATATCTCCTAGTTGTAAGGGAATTCCACATCAATTTAAATTACTATCTTAACAATTTCTAAGGCAACTTAGGTTTAAGTTTCTACATTCTTAACCATTTCCTAAGTTTAAGGGAAATTCAGCTAAGTTCAAACTTTCTAATTTCAAACATTCTAATTTGAGACATTTAAGGTTTGTATAAGTTCATTTCCCAAGGCTTGGTTTGTCCAAACTATGCTCTGATACCAACTGTAACGCCCCGTGTTTTCAGGACCCAAGTATACGAGTTGTTTCCCAAAGACCCGAGTGTTAACCTTAAAGGATGGTCAAATTCGAGTATATATATATATTTTCATTCGTTCAGAGTAAGCAGATGAGCCTAGAGTGGAAAAATCAACATAAAGGAAAATTTCATTTACATTTGGAATATACAAGAGGGTGCCCATAATAACTTATACAAACCAATGCCCCCATTCTTACAATTACAAAATGAAATAATATTACATGTGAAATAAAGTAAATTACAACAAATCTTAGGATGTGAAATCCTGTAGCAACCCTTAGCAAATACAATCATGCATCCTTGTCAATTATAGCCTGCTCCTCATCAATATAAACATAAATGTCATTTGGGCCACCTGTACTACATGTACGGTTATATATTTGATGGATGAGTGGCCAACTCAGTGTGAATTCCCCTTAAGATTGCACACCGCCACATTAGGTAAGTATAGTTACAAAATAAAGCATACAAAATAATACATGATGCAGGTCTTATTATGTGCATGAATGCATGAATGCAATCATCGCCCCGGAGATGCTCATCCGTACGGACAGTGGGCTCGTCACCCATGCAATCATCGACCCTAGGAAAACATCCAGATTGTCGGATACGTACTTCACGTACAATAGCAATAGATGTTGGTCTGTGCCATGTATGCATGATTAGTCAACCCATTATTAGTACGATTACAACCAGCTAATTTACATAAGCTCAAAGGTCACTAGGGGGGCTAGTTGCTAGCGTAGGCGACAGCTCGGGCATAGGTCTCATACCACCATCCCCGGCTCATAAGACTACCACCTTAGGATTTTTAATGGAACCCTGTCGACTAGTGGCCAATCATATTACAATATATGGGGCTTACCATCACACGGTTGCACATTATAAAACATCAAACCCATATAAGACAAATATAGAAACAAAGCCAACTCGGGTGAATATCAAAACTAAGCCACATAAGGCAAATCTAAAAAATATACAATAAAAGACCATCCTTAAAAATTCACTTGGACTGTTTCGACAAGAAAACAAATGCGTTTAATTCAGGGGATTTATTCAATGATAACAAAGAAATAGTGAGAGAATAATGATCACAAGTTATCTATTCATTCTGAGTTCATTTACATCCTCAGATTCCCTTGATATTGAAAACAAAGTATAATCAATCAACGCAATGAATGAAAGAGAAGATAGTTCAATGGCAATTTTATCAGTACGTCAACGCTTTTATTGTTCATCGCAAAGGCAGATGAGTCATGCAGACTTAAAGCCCTTGATTTGGTTGTGCGATAGGCATTGATCGTTCTTTCACTTATCCTTTCAGTCGTACGGACATACTCTTCTTTCTCCTGGAGCTCTTTCTTTGTGCTTCACATTTCCTTTACTTTTCCTTTATGAATCTGGCAACTGGCACACTTGATCAAGGAAAGGGCATTTTGGGCAAGCATACTGACTAGTGCACAATCTAAGAAGAGATGGAAACTTCATGAACTTGGGTTGTGTCATAATTCTGTTGTGTCATAATTCTGTTGTGCCATAATTCTGTTGTGCGGACCTTCCACCATGCTCCACTTTTCTCTCTCCTCTGGGAGTTCCTTGAGATTCTCCAACTTCTGTCTGTCCAAATGAAGATGGGAGAGGGATATTTATAGGCGTCTCGCACGTGTGAAGGTTATTTGCGCACAATAGGGTGCGCGCAACAACTTCCAGTGCGCAACAGCTTCCAGTGCGCAACAACTTCCAGCGCGCAACGCCTTCCAGCGCACAACAGCTTCCAGCGTGCAACAACTTCCATTGCGCAACAACTTCCAGCGTGCAACGCCTTCCAACGCACAATAGCTTCCAGTGCACAACAGCTTCTAACGCACAACAACTTCCAACGCACAACAGCTTCAAGCGCGCAACAGCTTCTAACGCACAACAACTTCCACCGCGCAACAGCTTCCAGCACCTAATAGCTTCCCGCGCGTAACGCCTTTCAGTGCACAACAGCTTCTAGCGCACAACATATTCCAGCGCGCAACGCCTTCCAGTGCATAGTAGCTTCCAGCGTACAACAACTTCCAGCACGCAACAGCTTCCAGCACACAGCAGCTTCTAGCGCACAGTAGCTTCCAGCGCACGACAGCTTCCAACGTGCAGCAGCTTCTAGCGTGCAATAGCTTCCAGGGCACAACAGCTTCTAGCGCGCAGCAGCTTCCAGTGCACAACAACTTCTAGGTAGGGGTGCACAACAGGAATCTAGGTAGGGGCGCACAACAAGCATCTATGTAGGGGCGCACAACAGGAGTCCAAGCAGGGGGCGCACAACAGGAATCTAGGTAGGGGGTGCACAACAGGAGTCCAGGTAGGGGCGCACAACAGGAATCTAGGTAGGGGTGCACAACCAGGAGCGCACAACCCTAGGCGCACAACCAGGGGCTTCTCAGCAAGGGCCTCCGCACTCTAACATGGATCACAATGAAATTTTCACACTAAAGCGATGGATGCGCATTGAGACTTTTAGAGAGAGAAATATATATATTTGTGCCCCAACATGGACACGACAACCTTGTAACACCCCGTACTTTCCAGTACTTGGGTGTTACCGTGTAACCTAACTTAGTATAAATACAAACCCATCTTATTCAAACACCTACGTTCGTTCCAATCTGAGTCCAACCATTGGAAGAAATCCATTGCCATTTATGGACAAATCTAACCAACTATTTCAGATTTAGCACCTGAGTCATGAGATCCACTATTTAAAGTATCCCTAACATCCTATAGAGTAATCAACCATTTGACACACTAATCAGATAATTTAGGGGTTACATTAAGCATTTAAAGTCACTTATATATAGATTTTAGGACTGTTAGGACTCCTATAAAGGGTTTTAAATTAATCCAACCTTGGATTTATAAAGAAGACATTGTAGTTAAGCATACAACAACAAAGATGCACGTTCGCTCAAAGAATAGCTTAATCGGATGGTTGGAGGAAAACATACACCATAGTTTATGAAGTAAATTACTTCAGAATCATGTGGAACCATTCATAACATCTGAAGCCAATCCGACCATTAGATTGGTAGGAATTATTAGTTGGCCATGAGATTACTAAGTATGACCACTTACAATTTAAAATAATATAATCTTTCTGATCCAAAGCCCTATAGGGGCTGAGGGAGTAAACAGATGGTGTTAATTAAGATGGGACCCATTTAAACAACTGAGAGGAAGGTTGTCACACCTAAAAACCCGGAGATAGAATTCACAGGAATCCCGATCGCCGAATCTGGTGTCGATAGCCTCTGTAGTACCCCATTCTCGGCTCCTAGCGTCCATACGCCAGATTCCGATCTTGGGATCCTACAAGGAGGATTTTTTTTTACGCTTAACCCGTAATAAGCATAACCACAAGATTACCCAAATTCACAAAGGTAACATCATCATCACATATCCACTAATTAATCATTTGAGTACAATGCTGAAAGAGAAATACAAAATCGAAAATCAAACTCAAGAAGACCGCTGCACGCTCCAAGCTCAACACTGCTTGCCAACCTAACATCACCTGCATACATCTATCGTGCATAAGCTTATAGAAAGCTTAAGGGTGGTTTGTTGTAAGTGTGTGCATAAGGTAAGTGCCAAGTATTCAACGCAATGTCATAATCATAAAATGTCAAAATAAGCGCAAGGTCATGAATCATATATTATCAGAGTAAGTGAAAATACTAACAAGTCCATGAGTCAAGCAATATGAGAATGCGCAATACAGATCAACTATACAAATGAGGAACAATATCAGAATACGCGATATGGATCAATTATATAAATGAGGAACAATATCAGAATATGCGATATGGATCAACTATACAAATGAGGAACAATATCAGAATACGCGATATGGATCAACTATACAAATGAGGAACATAAAGAGTCGAATATCAGATGCCGTATCTAAACCATATAAAATTAAAAACACAGGTAACCCAAAATGCCATATGCCGCGAATGTAATGCAATATGCGGTGCGAATGGAATGACCATGCTGGAGTGTGAAGTCGGGATGATAGTACATAGTATCGCAAGTTATGGGGTCAATCACAGGGGACTTCTATCCAAACCAGTCCCATACCTAAATTTGGATAGTCAGACTCAATTTGGTAAACTCCTGATCTCAGGTTAGTCACACGCCCCAACCAAAATCTTGGCTATTGTGAAGGTACACGTAACAAATAGTTGCGCACCACCAGCCCGAGTGGATAGTGAATGAATGAATGAATGAGTATGCAACTCCTGCTAATAAGTCCACATATTAGTATGTTCATCTCTAGGATCATCACCGGGGTTTAGTACACTCCAAATGGCACTGCCCCTCTCCCAGCAACACAGTCCAAGTGAGCGTAAGAAACCTCACTATCCGCCTGGCCAATAGTCTGTCAATACCTATCCGGCACGTCGATAGCGGACCCATTCGCAAGCTGGTCAAACTCAGCCTAGTATTCCCCTACCCTCAGGCGGGGTAAGGCCACACCCCCTCCCAA
>JAJHSJ010000015.1:29565821-29627589 GCA_021015155.1 Magnolia officinalis
CACATACATCAGCGGGACCCACGGAACTTATGGACGTTAGTACAGCAGGTATATAGGTGGGGTGCACATATATGGATGGATGAATAAAGTACAGGCATAATGTGGGGTCCATGCAAGTGGACGGTGTGGATGAAACTTATGGGACTGGTGCCATTACAGCACCCCTGGGCCGCTCGTCCAGTGGATGGATGGTCTGGATCACCAGACCCATTACACTTGCTGACGTCATCAGCTAAGACCCACCATACTTGGGACATTAATACAGCAGCTATATAGCTGGTGTGAGCTCACCAGTCAATCCGTTCATCAGGTGGGTTCCCCGTGGTGTGGTCCCACCATAATATATATATATATATATATATATATATATATATATATATATATATATATATATATATATATCACCTGGTGGGTCCCACGTGGGGCTCACTAGATATAATATAATATATATTATTTTATATTATATATTATATATAATACTATATATAGAACAGTGCCCAGCCAATCACCGTCCAGAGATTGGACGGTGATGGTGCAACACATAGGGGTGGGTCCCACCTGCCCAAAGTGTTGGACGGTATGGATTTAACACATACCTCAGATAGGGCCCAGAGATGGGTGGTTGGCATGGATATAAAGCATAAGGTGGGCCCCACCAGTAAATGGATGAACGACCAGGATAAAACAATGCATCAGGGTGGAGTCCTCACATGTGTGGGGCCCACGCTACTGGGCAGAGGATTTAAAACACATATATCACGGTGGGTCCCTCGTAGGGCCCACCATTATATATATAATATATGATATATGATAATAACATTATTATATAATATATTATATAATACATATAATATATATATATTATATATATATTAATAACATTAATATATATAATATATATATATATAATATAATATATGATAATGGTATATCGTAGGGCCCACCATTATATAATATATTATATATATATATATATATATATATATATATATATATATATATATATATATATATATATATATGAAAATTCCTTGGTTTGTCAAGTTACGTGAGTATTGAGTTAGATTGTTTACAGAGCCTGATTTGAAGATCAATTCAAGCGTCTGCCTCAACCAGATGTGTGTAAGCTCGTCACAGGTAAATCTAAAGCCTCACATCCCGTGACCCAAAACACCAGGTGAATAAAACCCTTAAAAACATGTTAGAAATCATAGGGTTTTAAGGTGAGAAAACTTTTTTTCAAAATAGGAAAATCTCTAAGGTCAGAAACTGTCCAGCAAGCTTAATGAAAAATCCGCTGGATTTATCGATGCCTCGACCCTGATATCGATATCATCGACATTCAAATTCCAATGATCTCGATGGTTCCTTGATCATTCATGAAAACCTGAAATATTTCAAAGTCAAGTCTCTCTCATTTTTCAAGTGTCAATGGATCGAACCTATCATCGATGGAATCGGAGTTCGAAATCTGATGACATCGACAATAGTTTCGATTCATCGACCAGTTGGCAAAGAGTTTCAAAAGCGTATGACATTGAGTTCGAGTCATCGAGCAGTCCATCAATGATATCGAGAGTATACGCTCGATGATATCGAACCTGCTCGATGATATCGAACTCTGTCATAAATGTGACCGTTTTATATTCGTTGGAACTTTTTGCCTATATATAGAGGACTTGTCTTTTGTTGCAATGAGAGAAAGTAGAGAGAGCTTTTGTGTGTTTCAACTTATGTCTTATACCCAAAGCCCTTTCTCTCAAGGGAGTTCATCCTCCAATCCACCCTCACCATTGATATTCAATAGAGTGGATTGGGAATGAACTTCCACATTCAAGGATCCTCTAGCTACTAACTTAATTGTAAATCATTAAGCTGGGATGCCTTGAATGCATAAGAGTGGACCTACTCTATCTTCCTTATAGAAAAATCTTTAGAGAGTAGGATTCCATCTTCACCTTGACCCAACCCGAAGCCTAGTAATGGTACATCATTCTGTGTTGCGGATCAAGGGAGCAGAAGACTCTTTGTCACCAAGGAGGAGGAGATCTTCGGCGTTGTGCTAAACGGGACTTATCAACTTATTTGTAAGTATCTAGAGTCCAAGAGGACACTTATGATCATTCCTTTAGGATTGAGTCTTAAGTGGTTCTCACCCTTTGAAGTCCTCAAGGAGGCCTCCGGCGGGAGTGTATGTGGTGGTGCGTTGTGTGGACCCTTGCTCTGTGGAGAGCATAAACATCTGGTTAGGAGTGAACTAGTAAAACTCTTGGGTTAGAGGTGAACCGTGTAGAGACCTCCAGTAGGGTCTTATGGAAGATCCTTGGCCAGTGAGCCTAAAAGTGGGTGCGTTGTGTTGACCCTTGCTCGTGAGAGCATAAACAGTCAGCCTTAGTGTAGGTTGTAAAGGTTGAAGGTGAACCTGATTTAAAACCTTAGGTTTGAGGTGAACCGCTGTGAAACCTCCTTAGTGAAATTGGTACACTCAAGGGTTGAGTGCGGTTACCGGAGTGGAGTAGACTTATCGTCGAACCACTATAAAAATGACTGTGTTTGAGATTGTTATTTTGATTGTGTGATTTGCTTTAATACTTCCATATCTGAATATCTGATCACTCCTCATACATCTACACAGTCATATCCATCATGAACTAGATTGCATATTGTTTACTTCTTAAGCAGTTTGTGATTGGATCCTCTACCAGGCTTGGAAGCCAGTAGAGTTACATTTGAGTAATCCTGAAATTGCATGATCATAGGATTAGTGAAGTAGGATTTTAAAATAAATCATAAAAAATTTTGAAAAGTCCTATTCACCCCCCTCTAGGACATATTGGCATATTCCTTCTTCAACTAGTGCGGTCTTCACCGCCTTTCAATTGGTATTAAAGCGAGTCTCTCTTTAAGGGCTTCACCGCCTAGAGAGTGATCTTGACTGAAGTTGGGAATATGGCCAAAGGGAGGGCTCATCAGCCACTAGACCTCCAGTATATGACGGCTCAAACTATGCATACTGGAAGGCTAGGATGCACTACTTTCTGAGATCTTTGGATCATGACGTTTGGGACATAGTTGAAAGCGGATACGTGCCACCAACTGAACAAATCGTACTTGATAGTGGCACAACACTCACAAAGCCCAACCCAAAGAAAAGTGGACAACATTCGACAAAGAAAGGCAAACATCTGAAGCCAAGGCTATGAATGCTATCTATTGTGCCGTGTCCCAGGATATATTCAATTAAATAAGTAAGTGTGGGACATCCAAGGAAGCATGGGATCTATTGGAAACAACCCATGAAGGCACAAGCACTGTGAAGAGGTCTAAACTTCAACTCCTAACTTCACAGTTTGAAAGTCTCAGAATGGAAGAGCATGAGACATTTATGGAGTTTTTCACAAAGTTAAATATCATCTGTAACTCCATGGGTGAATTGGGAGAAAAGTTTTGGTACCAAAATTTGTAGGAAAATCCTAAGATCCCTACCGGAACGGTTTAATCCCAAGGTTACAACAATTGAGGAGTGTAGAAACATAGATGAAATGAAAGTAGAAGAACTGGTAGGTTCCCTACAAACTTTTGAACTAGACTTCAAACAATCCCAAAATTCAAAAACACTGTTCTAAAAACCTCAAAGAAAACAATTCATGAGGACAGTGAAAGTGAAAAGGAAGATGAAGATGAAGAAGTGGTTTGCTGGCCCAAAGATTCAGAAGATTCTTTCAAAAGAATCGTGGTCGGCCTTTCAGAGGAAGAAAGGTGAACAACACCTTCTGCAGGCAAATTTGGTAAAAGAACCAAAGAACCACAATGTTATGCCTGTCATGAGTATGGACACCTGTCTACTGAATGCTCAAATAGAAAAACTAAGGGCAAGGCAATGGCTGCTACGTGGGATGATACTGAGGAGTCAAATTCAGAATCTAGTGACTCAGAGAGCGACGGTGACCAAAAATCCTTGAAAATTCTCATGGTTTCCACTGCTCCAATCATTCCCACAGAATCTGAAAACAAGAGAGAACAGCAAGCCACAGAATCGTTTCCATCTGATAATGAGGAAACTGGAGAAGAAGAAGAAGAAATCGAAAAGGATAAACTGTAAGATGCCTATAATCAACTTTATATCCATAGCATCAAAGTAATTAAAAAACTGGGAATATCTGAGAACAAGAAACAATTGCTACAAAAATATTTGGACACAAATGTAGAAATCAATACGCATCTGATCAATGATCTACAGCAACATCACTCAGATAATGATAGACTTGAAAGAATTAACACCTTCCTTAAATCTGAGACCGAAAAACTAAACAAACAGGTTGAGCAATTAAAAGACAAAAATATGCTCCTTCAAAATGAAAATCATACACTCCTGTTTAATCTAGAAGAGTCCAGAAGAATTGCTAAGCAAAACTGTAAGTTTTCCCAGAGTGGTGAGAAGTTAGAAAAACTTTTAGGTATGGGAAAATCTGGAAATAACAAGAATGGCTTAGGATATGAGAAATTAGAGCCAAAACTGGGTATGGAACACAAATACTTGAAAAATCTAATGCCTCCAGTAGCAACACAAAGACTAATCAAGTAATTGAATCAGGTAAGAAAATTAAATCTACTACAAGTAAGAACCCTGTCACAAAGTGGATAATTAAAGAAAAGAAGAATTGTCTTGCTACTCACTCAAATCACTTAACAGGCAATGATACTAAGTGGTATCTTGACAGTGGTTGCTCCAGACATGTAATCGGTGACATGTCCCTTCTTTCAAATAATGAGAACCTTCATAATGGGATAGTCGCCTACGGAGATGGAACCACTGCTAAAGTAATTGGACAGGGAATCATAAAAGGAATTCAGTTGCTTGAAAATGAGAATGCTTTCTGCATAAAAGGTCTGACACATAATCTCCTAAGCATATCTCAAATCTGTGATAATGGGCACGTGGTTAAATTTAACAAATAAGAGTGTGAAATCCTAGACCTATCAGGAAAATCAGTAATGAAGGGCCATCGCACAAGCAACCACTGCTACATTATCAAAGGCATAGAAAGGACTGATGCCTAGAAGTACTAAGCAAAACAAGTCCAGATCATGCATCTAGATTAGATGTTTGGTGAAAAGATGCAACTTTTGGCTGAGCTCAAAATGATATATCTGAGGTTCCTCACCTCAATTTTTTTTGACATAAACATTCTGATGTTTATAATCTTAACTTGTACAAAATTTTGTTGTGTATATGTCAAATTCAAAGATGATCCATAATATACATATATGTCTATCGATATAAGGGTTAATGAAAAATACTATCGATAAGTCATGTGCATTTTCAATCAAATCAATCAACTGTCGATATCATCGATATCCCTTCAGAATATGGAAAGTCACATGATCAAGACTATCATCGAAGCTACTATCGATAACATCGACTAAGGATCGTCGATGAAATCGAAAGAAAGTTCGATCAAATCGAAGTCTGACGCTCGATAAAAGGCGGTCGAACGGTGAAACCTTACTTCTCTGATTTTTTTTTGTTTTTGTTTCCTGCTCGAATCCTCGACTAGAAGACTATCGGCAAGTCCCAGAAGCTTCAAAAGAAACGGGTATTATTCTTCCATTCCTTCCACTCCAGAGTCTAATCTCACTTTTGGTCGGGTATTTTCCGTTCTTTTGGTTGATCTTCCTTACCTTTACCTATCTCTTACATTGAAAAATCATGAACAAAGGGAAAGGTAAGTCTCTTTCTCAGTCTTCAAAAGGGAAAGCGAAACAACCCTGTTTGCACCAACTCACTCCATCGGTGAGACATCCAGTCACTATTGTTGAACGTCTGGTTCTTAACAGTGTCATCGAGTCTTTTGGTGTAGACCTCCTTCTAGAAGTAATAGGATGGCAAAATATTTTGAATCTTGGTGGTACTTATCAAATTGGAGTGGTCCATGACTTCCTCAGTAAAAGTCATGTTATTTGTGACGATCCACCCAGTGTTCAAGTAGAGTTATTGCATTACTCCAAGCACATCACTCCCATCACCTCGAGTCACCTTTTAGATCTCAAGTCACTCGCATTCCTGTTACCAGTCGGAATCTAAATGGTCTTGGTGTTTGGGACGAAATAACTCATGCACTATGTCAGGGAACTACTTCTCAGAACGATGATAATTCCCTTCATATTAATCATCTTGGACCCATGACATTTTTGGGTCCAATGTCTATCCTTGTGATGTGAATGGTAATCATCTGTCTCCCTTTATGTAAATGTGTTGTATGATGTGTATTAGGAAGTTCAGGTGTGCCTCCCAACATTTCTTCTTAAGCAGCTAATTCGAGTCATTCAAGGCAATCATCAGGATACACTAGCTCTTCCTGTACTCATCTGTAAATTAGCCCATCATGTTGGTATACCTGCTTCATCTAATAGAGTCTATCCAGAGAAGTGGTTTGATAGTGATTCGGCTCAGGTGGCACAACAGTTGTATCTTCCTTCAGCTCTTCCCAAGAACAGTGCCCCCTGCAGTCGGCTGCTCCATATGCTCATCCGTCATATCCATGGGGATCCAACCGAACGCCATTGCTAAGTCCGGAGTCTATCACAAATCGCCAAACTCATCACCTTGAACGTCACCTACTAAACGGTATGGCGAGCATGGAGGAGCGACTTCACAATTGTGAGAGACGTCTCATCGTGATTGAAGAAAAAGTCGATTCTCTCCAACAAACAAATCAGCAAGTAGTTGATTTACTCACACGTGGTGATTTGCGAAGACGGTAGAAGCTGATTGTGCTAGTTGTATATCATTTTTTTGGGGTATCTGTGCATGGGCTTGGTGTTTTTGTTGGGATAACTATTAATTTGCTACCAATCTTGGGCAGTATATTTTGATAGTTGGATAACTTTGGTTTCATTTGGATATGGCTGATAGAATTCATATTTTTATGCATAATTAAGTTCTCTGATCCCCTGGTTTATCAAGTTTCTGACATGGTATGCATGTACTGTCCTTTACTGATTATTTTATCTGTTATCTCATTGTTGTATCTGATCTACTATGCATCCATATATTCTGAAATTGATGTCTGTTTGAACTAAGTTAAGTATTATACATCAATTGTTCTGCTTCTGCCTGGACGGTTCTTCCAAGTAATTCACTCTTCGGTCAATATCACTTGATATATTTTGTCAATGACTGACAAAAAGGGGGAGAACATTTACAAACACCCTGAATAGAAATTGTATATCTGCTTAGATGTTGTTGCAGGTGTTAGGGGGAGCAGCCGCAACAAGCAAGGGGGAGTTGGAGTTTACAAGTCAGGGGGAGCAGCTACTGGGTGTGTACATGGGTTAGAAAATTGTAAAATTGTGTAAAAGCATGTACACACAATTTAGGGTGTGTCTGTCTAGAACATTCTAGGGTGTTTTGTGGGTTTTGCCACGTAATTGACAAAGGGGGATTGAAAGTACCCTGGTTTGTCAAGTTACGTGAGTATTGAGTCAGATTGTCTACAGAGCCTGATTTGAAAATCAATTCAAGCGTCTGCCTCAACCGGATGTGTGCAAGATCGTTACTAGCAAATTTAAAGCCTCACTTCCCATGATCCAAAACACCAGATGAATAAAATCCTTAAAAACATGTTAGAAATCATAGGGTTTTAAGGTGAGAAAACTTTTTTTCAAAATAGGAAAATCTCTAAGTTTTTCTTGCCTTGTCGATTTTATTGAAACACTCTTGATATAATCAACCTGCTCCGTCGATGTCCTTAATACCTTAACGATATTATCGATATGAGGACCAAAAGTGTCCAGCAACTAAATATTCATCTGGACGGATTTATCGATCTATCGATGCACCTATCGATATCATCGATATAAGGACTAAAAGTGTCCAGCAACTAAATACTCATCTGGACTGATTATCGATATATCGATTCCCCTATTGATATCATCGATATATAAATCTCGAGCCCATCGAAAAGAGGCTCGATAAGATCGACAGGAAGATTTCCGGCGCCCCTGTTTTTTAATGAAAATCTCAAATTCCTTCGATATATCGATGATCTTCCGATATGATCTGAAATCAAATATCGATAAGATCGGAGGTCCATTGATGATATCGATCGTGGGCACACATATCTTACAGCAGATATTTCAGGATGTTTTTAACTATGATCGGGGGCCCTTCGATAGAATCGATATTCAAATATCGATGATATCGATACCAGGTTGATTGCATCGAACAACGTCAGAAAATGTCCAGCAAGCTTAACGAAAAATCTGCCGGATTTATCGATGCCTCGACCCTGATATCGATATCATCGACATTCAAATTCTGATGATCTCGATGGTTCCCCGATCATTCATGAAAACCTGAAATATTTCAAAGTCAAGTCTCTCTCATTTTTCAAGTGTCGATGGATCAAACATGTCATCGATGGAATTGGAGTTTGAAATCTGAGGACATCGACAATAGTTTCGATTCATCGACCAGTTGGCAAAGAGTGTCAAAAGCGTATGACATTGAGTTCCAGTCATCGAGTAGACCATCGATGCTATCGAGAGTATACGCTCGATGATAACGAACCTGCTCGATGATATCGAACTCTGTCATAAATGTGACCATTTTATATCCGTTGGAACTTTTTGCCTATATATAGAGGACTTGTCTTTTGTTGCAGTGAGAGAAAGTAGAGAGAACTTTTGTGTGTTTCAACTTATATCTTATACCCAAAGCCCTTTCTCTCATGGGAGTTCATCCTCCAATCCACCCTCACCATTGATATTCAATAGAGTGGATTGGAGAATGAACTTCAGCATTCAAGGATCCTCCAGCTACTAACTTAATTGTAAATCATTAAGCTGGGATGCCTTGAATGCATAAGAGTGGACCTACTCTATCTTCCTTATAGGAAAATCTTTAGAGAGTAGGATTCCATCTTCACTTGACCCAACCCGAAGCCTAGTAGTGGTACATCATTCTGTATTATGGATCAAAGGAGCAGAAGACTCTTCATCACCAAGGAGGAGGAGATCTTCGGCGTTGTGCTAAACGGGACTTATCAACTTATTTGTAAGTATCTAGAGTCCAAGAGGACACTTATGATCATTCCCTTTTAGGATTGAGTCTTAAGTGGTTCTCACCCTTTGAAGTCCTCAAGGAGGCCTCCGGCGGGAGAATATGTGGTGAGTGCGTTGTGTGGACCCTTGCTCTGTGGAGAGCATAAACATCTGGTTAGGAGTGAACTAGTAAAATTCCTGGGTTAGAGGTGAACCGTGTAGAGACCTCCAGTAGGGTCTTATGGAAGATCCTTGGCCAGTGAGCCTAAAAGTGGGTGCGTTGTGTTGACCCTTGCTCGTGAGAGCATAAACAGTCAGCCTTAGTGTAGGTTGTAAAGGTTGAAGGTGAACCTGATTTAAAACCTTAGGTTTGAGGTGAACCGCTGTGAAACCTCCTTAGTGAAATCCGGTACACTCAAGGGTTGAGTGCGGTTACCGGGAGTAGAGTAGACTTATCGTCGAACCACTATAAAAATGACTGTGTTTGAGATTGTTATTTTGATTGTGTGATTTGCTTTAATACTTCCATATCTGAATATCTGATCACTCCTCATACATCTACACAGTCATATCCATCATGAACTAGATTGCATATTGTTTACTTCTGAAGCAGTTTGTGATTGGATCCTCTACCAAACTTGGAAGCCAGTAGAGTTACATTTGAGTAATCCTGAGAACTGCATGATCATAGGATTAGTGAAGTAGGATTTTTAAATAAATCATAAAAATTTTGAAAAGTCCTATTCACCCCCCTCTAAGACATATTGGCATATTCCTTCTTCAACTAGTGCGGTCTTCACCGCCTTTTCAATATATTTATATTTTCCTTATCTGTTAGCTGGCTAGGACACCTCCACTGTCAACACCTACTTCACTATAACACGTCCAGCGTCCTTGGACGCTGGACGGTACGAATACAACACATGCATTTAAGGTGGGTCCCACATGGAGATTAAGGTGGGCCCACCCGATCTGGGCGGCTCAGATGAAACACGTACATCTCGGTGCACCCCACACTAGAAAATAGATGGGCGACGTGGAGGAAAACATACATCACGGTGCACCCTTTCCGTACTATCCAGATGGACGATGTAGATGCAAAATACATACATGAGGTGGGCCCACATAAAGTGTAACGCCCTGAAAATCGGGGGTCGAGCATAAACTCAACTCTCGAGTTCCAACGCATCACTTATGCAATATAATGAATGATGATTGAATGTTGTCTGTATTAGTGCATTGAACATGAGTGAGATTAAGCCAAAACAGCATATCATACTCCAGAGACAAGTGAGATTGCAAGCAGAAGACTGTGATAGATATATAAAATATATAAACTGTGGTGAGTCTCCAGAGTGTGATAATGTTACCAGGTTAATGAATTACAAGTATAATTTCAAAATATACCAAGTTGTGTAAGGTCATCTAGTCGACTCCCTGTAACCCCATCGATCAAGACACGACTCACATGAAACCGCCAGAAAACAGCATATACAAGAAAGCATCCTCGTCGTCACAAAAGTCCGGCTCCGCCTCAGGAGTAGTGTCGCCATCTGCAATCAGACAAAGTCTGGTGGGTGTCCTGAACACTATCCCGTAACGTGGGAGTGAGTGATCAACTCAGTGGAACAATAAAGCATAGGTTAACATGTTATCAATTCAATCAAGCAGTACAATCAAACACTCCTAAATACTCTTATTAATGCAAGTATGAATGCAGTCATGATGCATGCCCTCACCAACATACTCCCTCATGCGACACCATCTTACGTCCGCGGCATGCGTTCATCCCTCAGTGCTCCACATCTTCCAGGCACATGCAGTGCGATGATGAGCATGATTACCGAGTTGTTATTAGTCCTTTTCATACAGTAATATTGGAAAACTGAGGTACCTCCCTTATATCATTCCCAAACAATGATCCATTCTAGGGTCATCAGTCCTAGATAATCTCATATGATGCTGCGGTTCTAGGTCGCTATAAAGGGCTGTCAGGGCTGTTACACGCACTCGTTGCACCGCTCCCCCATCACCTTATCAATACAGGCCTAGTTTATACTCTGTTTACTACGGGAAGGCTCGTAGCCTCTCCGCAAATTCAGAGTATGCTTGAGGTCACTACACCGGGTACAGTCAGGGCTGTCAGGGCTATTACACGGAATCGTTGCACCACTCCCCCATCACCTGTAACATTCCGAAAAATTGAGGGTCGAGTAGAAACTCAACTCTCGGGTTCCAGAACATCACTTATGCAACATAGATAACGATGATTAAATGTTGTCGATATTAGTGCATTGAACATGAGTGAGATTAAGCCAAAACAGCATATCATACTCTAGAGACAGTTAAATTGCAAGCGAAAGACTGTGATAGATATATAAAATATATAAAAACTGTGGTGAGTCTCCAGAGTGTGATAACATTACCAGGTTAAATAATTACAAGTATAGTTCCAAAATATACCAAATGTGTAAGTGTAATGGCTTCTATCCCAAGTATCATAGCCCCGTCAATACAATACCAGGTCTTCATAAACTTGACAGAGAACTACATGTAGGAGAACTCCTCCTCCACATCACAATAGTCCGGCTCTGCTTCATAAGCATCGCCATCACCTGAAACTCAACAAATCTGGTTGGTGTGTACAACACCGTCCCGTAACGTGAGAGTGAGTGATCAACTCAGTGGAACAGTAAAGCATAGGTTAACATGTTATCAATTCAGTCAAGCAGTAATGATAAAGCAGTAAAATCAAACACTCCTAACTACTCTTATTAATGCAAGTATGAATGCAGTCATGATGTATGCCCTTGTCAAACCACCCTCATGCGACACCATCTTACGTTCGCGAATGCGTTCATCCCTCAGTGCTCCACATCTACCAGGCACATGCAATGCATGATGAGCATGATTACCGAGTCGTTATTAGTCCATTTCAAACAGCAGTATTGGGAAACTAAGGTACCTCCCTTGTATCATTCCCAAACATGATCCATTCTAGGGTCGTCAATCCTAGTTAATCTCAGATGATGGTGTGTTTTCTAGGTCACTGCAAAGGCTGCCAGGGCTGTTACGCACAAAGGTTACACCACTCCCCCATTACCTCTTTAACGATTCATCACTATACAGAAACAGGCCTAGTTCATACTCTATACACCTCGGCAAAACTCTAAGGCTCACCGCAATTTCAGAGTATGCTCGAGGTCACTACAAAGGGCTGTCAGGGCTATTACACCGCTCCCCCATCACCTTATCAATGTAGGCCGACAGCACGAATATAGTGTCCCATACCACCATAATCGGCTCACGAGTCTAGTTGCTCACTGGTCACTACGGGGAGGCACGTGGCCCCAGCGTAGGCCGACAGCTCGACCACGGTGTCCCATACCACCATGCCCGGCTCATGAGTCTTAGCGGAACGAGGTACCATGGTTAAAAGGGATTTCACTGGTAAGTTTGGTACCCTAGGTTCAAGCAGTAGCGTCCAAACATGGTGAACATACATTAGACAGATCGGGTTACTTGACGAGCTCGGCTAGCTCGAGCGCACAACAAGTTGAATGACATGAAGTGCATAAGCACTTCGTGTGGCCAACTACTATCGCCAACCGAAGTACGACTCGGGTTCGTCGAACACATCTCACGTGGCAAATGAATCTCAGCCACGCATTCATTTTCATTACCGATTGTCTGGACTATAAACATAGCCCCAATCACATTCAATTACAGATAGTTAAAGCAATAATAAATCAAAATTCAAATCATACAACCAAAGTCTGATATTATCCGTTTAGGGCTGTCAGGGCTATTGCACGCACTCGTTGCTCCACTCCCCCATCACCCATTACTGATCATACAATGTAAATATGAATTTAAACATATGTATTACATAGATAAAATCATAAAGGCAGTTGAGCAAGTTATGAAGCACAACACAAGCATGAGTTTGTACATATTCAATTCCTAATCACACAACTATCCAAGGAAAACATACACATAGTTAAAAGAAGTTGAGAATCATATCTCAACACCCTTATACATTACAATTTGCTAACTACTACTCATTCAAACATTTCAACAAACACTTTAAAATACATACATCAACATACATGACATATGTTGATCACATAGGCATTAGGCCAAATCCTTTCACTAGGGAGTTGCCCCAATCACAACACGCATACACCCACGACGGATAGTCATGGCAAGCAGGATTCCAAGTTCCATATTCATTCAGTCATTTCCACAAACACTTGGGCCACACATTTTAATATAAGTAGTGTATATAGGCCGTGGCGTGATTTTGGGCAAATCCTTTCGTCAAAGGGGTATCGCCAATACAACGATCATAAATCCATGACAATTAGTCATGGTGAGCACGAATGAGAATTCTATACTCATTCAGTCATTTTCACAAACACTTAAAATACACTATTTTAACATACATAGTGTATATTAGCAAAAACAAGTATTAGGGCGAGTCCTTTCGCCAAACAAGTATTTTATCCATATATAATATATTAATAAGCAAATAATCATGGCAAACACATTTCCAAAATTTATACGTATACGGTACTTTCTACAAATACCTAGAGTATGTAGAATTCCATATTTTTCATCTTTAATCGAAACGGAAAACAGACAGCACTTTGTACATGTGCAATTGCATGTAGATCATGAATCTATCATTATCTGACATTGAAAGCGTTGAAAACCATAACCTATACACCTAAAGTCCGCACCTTTTGTCGTAGAATCGTAACGAAGTCGATATGTTTGCTAAGCTTTCGTATTCGGCAGTTTGGCGACCTATAGAACGGAATAGGTTAGCTATTTCATAACCTACAACTATCAAAACCCCAAATCAGTTTAGGGTTAGGGTTTCTTACCAAGAAACGGAGTCGGATTCGCCGGGAAAGCAACGAGAATGGAGTGGTGAAGCTCGTATAGCGGTAGGGAAGAGTGGCAAGGAGATTCTCCCACTGCTCCCACACTTTCTCTCTCTTTTCTCTCTTCTCTCTCTAAGGTTTCTCTCAAATTCGTATGGCTGCAATGAGAGAGGGTTTAAGGTCCTTATATAGCCTAAAAATTCACCGAAATAGACTCCAGGTCAAAGTATACTTAAGTTATAACCAAAGCGGGTCAGTTTCAGCTCAACGGAGGACTTCTGGCGGGCCTCCTTGAGCCAAAGGTCGGACTTAAGCTCACCGACATTGGATCTACGTTTAGTTAAGTTTTCATTTCGGTCGGGATTCCAGATCGCAAATGGCGGACCAGTTTCAGTTCAACGGTCAGCGGATCTCGATCGGAGATTTCGAGTACATGGACATGTGTATGAAATTTCTCCTGATCCGAGGGTGTAATTTGGTCTGATTTTGACGGTCTGGTTGCTTAATACTGATCCGCAAGCGAGTGGCGCCAGATTACTATTTGAGATATTTTATTTTGAATTAATTTCACATTTCTCACACTCTTCACTCCGAGCTCAAGCGAATAGCTCTGGGACACTATCTGGATTTGATTTCTGAGATGGTTGTCAAGCCCAGCAAGGCGGTCCTAGTTCCTTAATTTCGTGTTAATCGGACTTCCGACGTGCGGTCCAGATCCGATACGGAGTTTCGAGATGCTCCCGAGAGCAGCCGGGTAATGAGATTGATCCTAGATTTTAGGGTAACCTACCGTCAATGATTTTACAAGTTTTGGGTCTTGCAGATCATATTTAAAGTGGTTGGTGTTAATTTCACAGGTACTCTAGTTTAACACTGGCTATTTCTCGCCTAATTTCTAAAGGATTTAGTCCTGAGCACTTTCTGTCTGAGGTGGTACCTGGGCCTTTGTTGTTTGTATATAAAGTGATCCAAGTTATACTACTTAACTAGTTTAGGATAGTGTCTAGGATGAAAGTGCTTAGAAAAATTGAAAGAACAAGGTAGTGAAGGGTGGGATTTGTGAAGAAAATGGTTTGAAAAGGGATTTGAGGCTTTAATCGAGTGTTTGAGAAGTTAAACCGGTGTTAGGATTGACCCATCGCCTAAGGACGTCTAATTCCAAGTTGGGAAAAATCCGGGCTGTTACATCACCCATCAAAACAATGTAGGCCGACAGCTCGAATACAGTATCTCATACCACCGTATTCGGCTCACGAGTTTGGGTTGCTCACTGGTCACTACGGGGAGGCTCGTAGCCCCAGCGTAGGCCGACAGCTCAACCACGGTGTCTCATACCACCATGCCCAGCTCATGAGTCTTAGCGGATTGAGGTACCAAGGTTAACGGGAATCCACTGGTGATTTCGGTACCTTAGGTTCAAGTAGTAGCGTCCAAACATGGTGAACATACAATGACCAATCGGGTTACTTAACGAGCTCGACTAGCACGAGCGCACATCAAGTGGATCGACATAAAGTGCGTAAGCACTCTGTGTGGCCTAACCACTGCTGACAACCAATGTACAGCTCGGGTTCATCAAACACGTCCTTCGTGGCGAATGAATCTCAGCCACGAACTCAAGGCCTGTTACCGATTGCCTGGATTATACAATAGCCCCAATCACATTCAAGTATAGATAGTTAAAGCAATAATGGATCAAGATTTCAAATCACACAATCAAAGTCTAATATTGTCCGCTTAGGGCTGCCAGGGTTGTTGCACGGAATCGTTACACCACTCCCCCATCACCCTTCACGGCTTTATTTTTGCATTTTATGGAATACAACTTAAACATGGATTGATACATATGTATCACATAGATAAATAGACACTATAATATATGGTACATGGAGGAAAGCATACACATAGTTAAAGGAGTTGAGAAACATATCTCAACACCCTTATACATTACAATTTGTTACTATTTACTCATTCAGACATTTCAACAAACACTTTAGACGTTGATCACATAGGTATTAGGCCAAATCCTTTCACTAGGGAGTTGCCCCATTTATAACACGCGTGCATCCACGACAGATAGTTATGGTAAGATGAATCCAAGTTCCATATTCATTCATTCGCTTCCACAAACGCTTGGGGTACACGCTTTAACAGATATAGCGTATATTGGCCGGGGCATGATTTAGGGCAAATCCTTTCGTCAAATGAGTATCGCCTATACAACAATCATATATCCATGACAATTAGTCATGGCGAGCATGAATGCGAATTCTATACTCATTCGGTCATTTTCACAAACACTTAGGCTACACAATATAACATACGCAACGTATGTTGATATAACATATATTAGGCTAATCCGTTCACCCAGAAGTTGATACACATGCATCTAGCATACATGGACAACAATTAATCATGACAAGCATAAATCCGTATTTTATACGTATACGGTATTTTCTACAAATACGAGGAATACAGTATATTCAACATAGTTATCATATATCTGAAAAACGAAACGGACAACACTTTGTACATGTGTAATAGCATCCACATCAGTAATATATCATTATCTGACATTGAAAGCCTTGAAAACCATAACCTATACGTTTAAAGTCCGCACCTTATGCCATTTATTTATTCCTCTGTCTTAGTTTGAGTTTTTGATACACAGACCGTTCTAGTAAGGTTGCCCTGCCATAAACCCGTAATTTTTATGGTGTAAGGTTGTCTTAGAACAACATCTATATCAACCTCTCAATACTCGTTCATTTGAGGTTGTCTTTAATTTCAGCATTGTGGGATTGATTAATGCTTTCAGTATTTAATTTATTTAAATTCCGCTATTAATTTTTTAATTTGGCATAGTCCTATTCACCCCCCCCCCCCTAGGACTTAATAGCTCGGCCTTTCCAAGTGGTATAAGAGCCTAATAGCTCGTTTTAATTGTTATTACTTTTGGATTAATTTCCTGAGCTAATCGATCTGAGCTATTTCAGATGTCAAATTTTGATAGTCTTTCAGTCACTAGGCCTCCACAATTTGATGGCTCCAACTATGCCTATTGGAAAGCCAAAATGAGGATTTTCTTAAAATTCATGGATGAGAGCGTGTGGCAAGCCACAGTGACTGATTGGACCCCTCTTACCACTGAAGTGACTGGTATCGATGGATCTAAAACTATGAGAATTACACCTTTTTTTCTCTTGGACCACTCTTCAGAAAAGTGAGAGTAGTGCCAATGCAAAAGCACTAAATGTAATCACTTGCACATTATCACCGGATGAATTCAAAAGAATTATATCCTGTGATACTGCAAAGCAAGCTTAGGATATTTTAGAAATGACACATGAGGGAACAACAATTGTCAAAAAATCTAACGTCCAAATCCTCACAACCAAATTTAAGGAAATACGTATGGAAGAAAGTAAAACTTTCATGGACTTTTATACCAAATTAAATGACATTATCAACTCTATATGGGGTCTCGGTGATAAAATCCCAGAAAGTAAAGTGTGTGCAAAGATACTACGCTCAGTGCCTGAACGGTTCAATTCAAAGGTGACTGCGATCCAGGAACTTCGTGATACGGATAATATGTGGGTAGAAGAATTAGTTGGTTCATTACAGACTTATGAGTTAACCGTTAAAACTCCTAAAGGTAAATCAATCGCCCTTAAATCTTCTAAAAGTATTTCTCAAGAAAATTGTAGTAATTCTGATTTTGAAAATTCTGAAGATGATATGGCCCTTTTAGCTAAAAAGTTTTATAAGATTTTCAAAAGTAAGAAGGGAGTTGATTTTTAAAAATCTAATGATAAGAAAAGATCTAAATCTAAAACATGGAAATCTTTAAAAGACAGTCAATGTTACAATTGCCATGAATATGGGCATTTAGCAAACAAGTATCCTAAAAAGGACAAACCTAAAAGAAAAGGTATGTTGGCTACTTAGGATGAATCTTCCTGCTCTGAAGCCTCTTCTGAGTCAGAAGATTCTGAAACCGAGTCAGGTAATGAAGTCAAAGCCCTTATGACTCTAGCCAAGTTCACTTTTTCAGATAATGATGATTCAACTAGTGAAGAAAATTTGAATAGTGATCATGAACATAAAGAAGATCTTCAAGATGCTTACAATGCCCAATACAAGGAAAGTTGTAAAATTACGGTTAAACTAAAACTTCAAAAAGAAAAGTTTTCGAAACTTAAGGAAAATTATGATACTCTTGTTTTAGAAAAATCCCACATTTCAGATTGTTTTGAAAAAACTAAATGCGATTTAGATTTCAAAACTTCCCTTATTGAAAATCTAAAATCTGAAAATGAAAAACTAAAACTTGAAGTCTCTTCACTTTTGAGTTTAAAAGACACATGGAGGTATGCCCAATGAGATCCTAAGTTAGAAAAACTTTTATCCGAATCCAGAAAATGTGGCGATCGATTTGGACTGGGCTACAACAAAAGTATTCCTCCTAAACATAAGAATACTCCACCCAAATTTATGAAAGGGGAGTCTTCAAACTCAAAAGGGAAAAGCCTGAATCAAAATCATTTTAAAAATGCTAAGTCTTTTCAAACTTTAAAACCTAGAAGTAACCATATCAACTACAAAAATCATAATCATAATCCTTTAGCTGAGAAAATTGTTGATTTACTTAAGGGGCTCTTAAAATCTAATTCATTGGGTCGGTCTTAAATCAACTACAATCATAAGAAGACCAACTATACTCCTAAACCCAAAACTGTAATGAAATAGGTTCCTAAGGTTACTTGCTTGGTTGCCCACACTGCTTTCAAAGCTTCAAGCCATTCAAAGTGATACCTAGACAGTGGATGCTCCAAGCACATGACTGGTGACAAAGGACTGTTCACCAATCTTAAAGACATGACTGATGATTCAATCACATTTGGTGATGGTAGCAACTGCAGGATTATTGGCCAAGGTACGGTTCAACTCTTTAACCTCCCTTTATTTAAAATGTTTTATATGTCGAAGGGTTAAAACACAACTTATTAAGCATTTCTTAAGTATGCGATAATAATTATAGTGTAAAATTTATTAACCTAGGGTGCGAAATTTTAAATAAAAATGGTTCAGTAATATTAACTGGTCGTAGAACTTCTGAAAACTGCTACATTGTAAGTGATTCTTGCTCATCTAATCTATCGTGTTACATGGTCCATACCGATGAGACCGGGTTATGGCATAAGCGCCTTAGACATGTATACTACCGTAACTTATATAGATTAAGCAAAAGAGAGTTAGTAAGAGGTTTACCCAAACTACAAAAAATTGATAAAATATGTGGTGAATGCCAGATTGGCAAGCAAATAAGAAGTTCTCACAAAAAGATGGACTCCAATGCCACATCTAAACCGCTTGAACTCCTCCATATGGATCTTATTGGACGAACTAGAACGGAGAGTCGAGGTGGTAAGAAGTACATAATGGTAATTGTAGATGACTTTACCAAATATACTTGGGTAGTCTTCTTAAAAGACAAATCAGAAACTCTCGATGAAGTAAAAAGGATACTTAGACGTATTCAAACAGAAAAAGAGCCTCAAGTCTGTAAGATCCGTAGCGATCATGGATCAGAATTTGAGAATAGCAGTTTTGAGAAGTTTTGCAGTGATTAGGGAATATCACATGAATTCTCTGCACCCAAAACACCTCGACAAAATGGTATAGTAGAAAGAAAAAATAGAGTGCTTCAGGAAATGGCAAATGTAATGTTAAATAGTATGAAGCTCCATAAAAATCTTTGGGCCGAAGCCGTTAATACTGCTTGTTATATAATTAACCGCGTTTATACTAGAAAATCAAATAGTAAAATGGCTTATGAAATGTGATTTGATAAGAAACCTACTGTCAAATACTTTCAGGTTTTTGGCAGCAAGTGCTACATTTTACGTGACCGAGAAAATCTGGGTAAGTTTGACACCAAAAGTGATGAAGGGATATTCTTAGGGTATGCTCTGAATAGTCGAGCATATCGTGTTCTTAATAAAATGACCGGTGTAATTCAAGGGTCTATTAATGTGGTTATTGACGATCACTTGAATACTCCTGTCTCAAGTTCAAAAAATAATGAAGTCCTTCTAATTGATAAACCAGATACTTCATTAAGTCAAAATCATTCTTAATTGAGGACTGTTAAAGATCATCCAACTAATCAGATTCTTAGAAACCCTCTCACTAGTGTGCGCACTCGTAGACAACTTGAAGATATGTGTAATTGCGTGTGTTTTATATCTCAGATAGAATCGGATAACGTAAAAGAAGCTCTTACTGACAAAAACTAGATAGTTACGATGCAAGAAGAGATTAATCAATTTATAAGAAATGATGTTTGGTACTTAGTTCCTAGACCTAAAGATAAACACATTATCGGAACTAAATGGATTTTCAAAAATAAGTCTGATGAACTTGGTAATATTGCTAGAAACAAGGCTAGATTGGTTGTACAAGGGTACACTCAAATTGAAGATATCGATTATGAGGAGACCTTTGCCTCAGTATCTCGTCTTGAATCAATCAGACTATTTATATCCATTGCATGCTTTAGAAAGTTCAAAATATATCAAATGGATGTAAAGAGTGCCTTCTTGAATAGCGATTTGCATGAAGAAGTGTATGTTGAACAACCAACGGGTTTTGAAGACCCTAGGAATACTGATCATGTCTACGCCTAACTACGGTTTAAAACAAGCTCCCAGGGCATGGTATGAAAAATTGACTAAGTTTCTACTAAGTCACAACTTTATAATGAGAAGTGTTGATAAGACATTATTTGTAAAGAAACATAATGATCATATTTTAATAGTGCAAATTTATATTGATGATATTATTTATGGATCTACTTGTGCTAACATGACTATTGAGTTTGCGGATCTTATGAAATCTAAGTTCAAAATGAGCATGGTTGGGGAATTGAATTATTTCCTAGGGTTGCAAGTTAAACAGCAACCTGATGGCTTCTTTATTTCTCAAACCAAATATGCTCTAAACTTAGTTAAAAAGTTCGGATTTGAGAATGGGAAAATTTTTGATACTCCTATGAGTACGACCGTAAAACTCTCAAAAGACTCTACAGGTAAGAGAATTGTTCCTAAATTGTATCGCAGTATGATAGGTAGTTTATTGTATTTAACTACGAGTCGACCTGATATTGCATTTAGCGTAGGGATTTGCGCTAGATATCAATCTGACCCTAAAGAGTCACATTTAACTACTGTTAAGTGGATTATGCGATATGTCGCAAGTTCAGCTAATCTGGGTCTTTGGTATCCACGTGATACTAGTGTTCAATTAGCTGGTTACACTGATGCTGATTGGGTTTGGTAACGTTGATGATAGGAAATCAACCAGTGGTGGTTGTTTCTATGTTGGGAACTGTTTAGTTTCTTAGCAAAGTCAGTTCCGTATCACTTTCAACTGCTGAGGTTGAATACATTGCAGCAGGTAATGCATGTACTCAGTTGGTATGGATGAAAAGAATGTTAAGCGATTACGGAATTGCACAGGACTCTATGGTTTTATATTGTGATAATTCCAGTGCAATTAATATATCTAAAAATCCAATCCAGCATTAATGAACCAAGCACATTGACATTAGATATCACTACATCCGTGAATTAGTGGAAGAAAAAACAATTTCTTTGGAATACATTCCGACTGAGACTCAACTTGCTGACAGTTTCACTAAACTGCTCGACAAAAGCAAATTTTCTAAATTAAAATTTAATCTTGGTATGTTCAATTTAAATTGATTATTCATGCATTTTTGTATCATATTGTATATATATTTGCTATTTTATCTGTTTAAAATTTCAAATTTTAAGAAAATTACATATTTTTTGTTGTGCACAACCAGTCGAGTACATACTCAACTAGTCATGGCACGACCGGTCGAGCATGTACTCGACCAGTCATGTAGCGCGGGATGGTGCTTTACTTGGGGGAAAAATCATTTTTTCTTCATATTGGGTTTCTTCTCCAACGAGTCCTAGGTCGATTGGTCGAACCCATCTCCCTAGTTCTTCAAGGTTAGTGCTTTATTTCCATTTTTCTTGTAGAATCAAATTCATATTAGTTCTTTTTCATCTTCGGAGTGATTTATTTCTTGTTCCATTGAGGTTTTAGGGTTTTCTTCTCCAAAATCTGATCTTGAGAAAACTCACTCTACCTCTTTTACAACAACTTGGTTCCATGATTTTCTAGTTGCAAATGGAAGGTAGAGGCAAAAAAAAAGTTCTCGTGGTCCTTTAACTTTTAGATCGACACCTATCACACGGCGCCACCTTTGGTCAGCCGAAGATTATCCCTCTTATGTGCGGGATATTAGGTTGCGCAATGTAATAATTGAACGACCTGTTCATTTTGAACATCTTACTCCTTTTGAAATCCTTCCTCTCCTCCAATCTGTAGGTTGGGATAACATTCTACATTAGGGTGGGCTGGCATACCGGTCTATTGCGCAAGCTATATATGCATGTATTTCTGATTTTTCAACAGAAAATCTGACATTTATTATTGACACTAGAGAAGGTCCAATTGAAATAGATCGACATCAGATCTCTAATCTAATAGACATACCTGTTAATGATGAACATATTCCAATTAGCACTGTAGTAGATAAACCATCTGAATTTGAAAAGCGAATGCTTACTAAAGTATTGTGCAATATAGATGCGAATTGGAATCCATCTAGAAATGCGCTTGCCTCAAAGTATTTATTACCCAGATACAGAGTCCTTCACAGGATTTTTATTTCAAATGTTTACCCTCATTCTGGTAACAAAACCGAACTCACCACTTTCATGGTTCGGATTCTTCATTCCATTGTTTCTGGAACTAGTATATGCCTTCCTTCTCTTATTTGACATTATATCATTCGGTTCTGTTAACATCCTGGACACAGTGATATCCCTTTCGTGTATCTTATGACTATGTTGGCCAGCCATATTTTAGTGGCAATGCCTGTTGGAGAAGCTTCCATTCAACACTTAATCTTCAACAACTCCAATATCAACAAAATGAATATGAGATTGGCCGCTGGCCAAGTCAATGTGGGTGTTGGTGGAGCTGATGCTGTGAATGAAGAAGAAGGTGATTTGCCACCAGATGACCTTAACATGGATGATATATTTAATGAGATCGAATCTGACTCTGCTGATGATCCTGACTATCAACCTTCTGATTTTTCTGAGAGGTTGCATACTCTTGAGGAACAGGTGGCTCAGATCCGTGTAACCCAGGATTCTTAATTTGCTTATATGCGTAAATATATAAGGCGCATTAATAAGGGTTTACATCAAATTGATCCATCTATTTTTGCTCCCTCTTCAGGATCTGATTAGTATTTCCTCATGTGGTTTGTAATAACTCTTATGATACTTCACTTTCTTTCAGTTTGTGAGATTGACTTTGGTTGAACTTTGTTGATGTTGGTTGATTATGCTTGAACATTACTTGCTTATGAATTTAATATCCTGACTATCTTGATCAATTATTCCTCATGACTCTTCTTATTCTTCCTTGTTTATCTACGTCCTGGTCCATGTATTAGTTTCTTCCTTTGTCATATTGTGACAAAAGGGGGGAGAAATTTGTCATGCCTGATATGTGAATATATGGATATGTAGCCTTCTTTGTGTAAGGGGGAGGAGTAAGTAAGGGGGAGTATTGTTGGAATATTTGATGCGAATGCGAATTGATGCATACATTGATAACTGGTGCATGATTCTTTGTACATATAATGCTTATATTATTATAAAGTGCGTTTTGTCACAAATTTGACAAAGGGGGAGATTGTAAGTGCTATGGTTTCTAGCTCCTATATTGTCAAATTTTGTAGTGCCAAAACCTCTTGGAATCGGTGTCTTATCCAGCTCATCTACATAATGAAGAATGTGCATCTCTCAAGGACAATAGTCTTTAGTCTTTAGTTCAAGAACTTCAAAGGCAAGTGTACTTATTCATGTTCAAGTATAACATCAAGTGTGAATTCAAGCTTTCAGACTTCAAGGTTCAAGAGTTTCAAAGCTTTGTACAAGTCAAGACAACGTTCCTAGACTTTGAATCTCAAGTTCAAGCTTCAATGTTAGTAAATTTCAAGCTTCAGAAGTCTCAAGTTCAAGCTTCATCATATGACAAGATGTCAAGCTTTGTAAACTTCAAAGAACGACTATCAACTAAAGAAAAAAAAAAGATTCAATGTTCATACATCACTAACAAGGTATAAATGACCCTAGATTGACCTCAGGGTAGGTCATTTTGAATACATAATTTAATTAGGTCATTTTATAAGTGAATAGACTGTTTCTTAACTAGTCCTAAGCTATGTTCGACTAGTCTTAGCACTGGCTCGACCAGTCCAAGAAATTCATCTACCAGTCCTAAGTTTGTTACAGATTTTCGAAATTTTTTGTTAAGACTCGACCAGTCCTGGAGACTGCTCGACCGGTCGTATGAACAGTGCTCGACCAGTCTTGCAGCCTCGACTCAAAGTCCAGCAACTAAATCAGGCTCCACACGACCAGTCGTGGAGGTCCCTCGACCGGTCATGCAGGGCCTACGACCAGTCGTGGAATGGTTTTATCTTATCGCGCCTAAATTATAAAAATCCGTTGGTCCTACGACCAGTCGTGGAGACCTCAGAACAAGTCGAAGACGCAATTTCTTCACTTATAAATAGAGCATGAATTTCAGAGTTTTATATTCAATTAAAGCTAAATCAATACACCACTCTGATAAATAAGTTACTGATCTTTTTAAGCTATATTGTGCTCATTTAATATTTTCTTTTATTAGTTTTCTTTGCATTTGATTTTGAATTTTCGCATTCCAATTATCAAAATTAAATCAAGTTAGCCCAAGGTGATTTAATTTAAAATCAATTTAGAACCTAAAACCATTTCACAAGTGAGTGTGTACATTGAACTTCTACTCCGATTTGGTTTTCCGGGCTACATCTAAAGGAGAATATCCAGGTATTTTACATTATTGTAAATTTCTGTATTTTGGTTTCATTGAGATTGTGCCAGAAAATCTCTCTGTTTTGGTTTGTCTAAGGTGATCCAAAAAACTCAGAGTGTGGGGTTTTTGAATTGTGTAAGCCCACTTGAAAGACACAATTGTGAGGGTTTTAGGTGAACCTGGAAAAATCTATTTTCATAGTGAATACAAATATCCACTGTGTGAGGATATTAGGAGTGAAGTAGTTGTGTGGCTGTTGTTTAACAGTTGGTGTACACACAAGCGAACCGCTATAATTTCTGGTCTTGTGGTTGATTGTTTATTTTATTTTGTAGATGTTGTAATTTTCCTTTTTTCATTTGTGAAGAATGTTGTAATTTCTTTTATGCAAGTGTGGGAATGTTGTAATAGCTTAGATTTCCTTCCTCTGCTATTTATTTATTCCCCTGTATCAGTTTGAGTTTTTGATACACAGACCGTTCTAGTAAGGTTGTCTTGCCATAAACCTTTCGTTTTTATGGTGTAAGGTTGTCCTTAGAACAACATCTGTATCAACCTCTCAATACTCGTTCATTTGAGGTTGTCTTTAATTTCAGCATTGTGGGATTGATTAATGGTTTCAGTATTTACTTTATTTAAATTCCGCTGTTAATTTTTTAATTTGGCATAGTCCTATTCACCCCCCTAGGACTTAATAGCTCGGCTTTTTCAGCCTTCGAGATAGGCGTGGTACCAGGCACAAGATCGATCTGGAACTTAATATGACGTCGTGGCGGCAATCTTGGAATCTTCTAAAACACGTCGGGGAAGTCACAAACAATTGGCAACTGATCAATACAAGTGGCAACAGGCTTCTCAACGGCGCAGGACATCAAGCAAGATAATGTCTCTCCTCGGGGCTCTGTAACGAACTGAAACTACGGCAAGCCTGGTATGCAGAACATGATTGTCCTCGCGGAACCGTCGAAGATGGCGTAGTACTCGGCAAGTCAATCCATGCCCAAGATAACGTTGAAATCTGACATCGGCAGCACGTACAAGTCGGCGGGCAAGAAAATCTCTCCCACTAACACGGGGCAAGACGAACAGAAGCGGCGTAATACTGTTGTCTTCCCCAAGGGTGTCGATATGGTCAACCCCTCTCGAGCAGACTTTGTCGGCAATCCAATCGAACGGCAGAATCCCTCGGATAGAAACGAGTGTGAAGCACCGGAATTAAATAAAACTCAAGCGATGCATGCAGAGACTGGAAGTATACCCTCAACAACTCCTCCAGAGGACTGCGGGTCTTACTGAGCTGGGTAGAACCTAGCCTAAGCTGTCTGGGAAGGTGTCTGTCCCCTCTGAGGTCTCTGGTGATGCTACTGCCTCTACGACGGCCTGTACTGCTGTCTCTGCTGCTGTTGGGGCCTCGGCGGCTGAGGTGGCTGCGGTTGTTATTGATGGGGTGACTGCTGCTGCGCTGGAGGCTGCTGCTGCGATCGTTGCTACGCTGAAGGCTGTTGTGGCCCTCTCGGCTGCTGCAGATTAGGGCGGGGGCACTCATACACACGATGCCCAGTCCCACCACATCCATAACAAGTCCATGTAAACGGCTGCTGGGGTTGCGCTGGAGGTGCTGCTGGCGCTGCTGGTGCTCTGGCAGATGGGTGGATCCTGTGCCTCTGTGGCCGTCGATGCTGTTAGGAGCTACTGGAGGGGTTCTGCCTCTTCCAACCCCTCCTCCAATCTCGATCAGTCTGCGTGTCAGCCCATTCTGTCTCATAAATCTGAGCCCTTTGCACTACCGCCTGAAAGGTCGAGAGCTCATGCCCAATAACACGGCCGCGAAGACTGTAACACAAGTCGTTCTCGAAACGGCTGGCCTTTCGCCCCTCATCATCAACCAAGTATGGCACAAACCTTGATAGTGCCACAAAATGAGATGTGTACTATGCCACAGACATGTCTCCCTGCACCAAGGTCTCGAACTCTAACGCTCGCTGTAGACGAATGTGGTCGGTGAAGTACTGCCGCTCGAATCGATCAATAAAATCCACCCATGTCCGGACAAAATCAGGCTCTACAACACGAGTAACGGAGGTCCATCAGTGCTCGGCCTCACTCTAGAGAAGAAATACTGTCAACCGGATTGGCTGATGGGTCGTACATGTCATCGTGTCAAAAATCTTCTCCACATCGGAGCACCATCTCTCAGCTATTGTCGGATCTGGCTCGCCCTAGAAGCGCGGGGGATCGAGCTGTCGGAACTCTCGAAGTAAGGCACTCGTGCACTCCTGCTCTGCTTGTGCTAGCAAAACAACTGGACGCCTGCCCTGTCCCTGAAGCGCAGCCGTCACACCTACAAAATCTACTGTAACTGGGAGGCACTCACAATTACGGTCGGATCTGTACCGATCTCAGGTGGAGGAATGACATCCTTAGGCAGGGGAACAGGGATCTCTGGGGGTGGAGCGGGAATCGTAGGTGGTAAAGTGGGAGTCTCAGGTGGTGGAGTGGGAGTCGCTCGGGTCGCTCTCCTGGGCGGCATGTCCTATAGAAAGAACAAAAGCACCTATCAATCCTTGAAACCTCTCGAGGCACATTAGGGGGACTAAATCGGAAGGTTACGCACTCGGAACCTAATTGTCCTAAACTCATACTAGATATGTGATGTTGTCCTAAGTTGTTCCCAAGTTATGCTCTGGTACCAACTTCTGTTACGCCATAAACTCGGAAACTGGGCTCACAAAATTTTCGATTACCAAATCTGGCGTCAACAGCCTCCGTAGTATCCCATTCTCGGCTCTCGACACCCATACACCAGGTTCCAATCCTGGGATTCTACAAGGAGGATTTCTAGCATGATTTTGATTCGTAATGAGTATAACCATAAGCATAACCCACAAACAACAACGAGCAACATCATCATAAATCCACTATGATTAAAAACCTTTAAGATACATTAGGTACAGTGCGCAAAAGGAAATACAATATCAAAAATCCAAAAGCACCGGAAGTCCGCTGCAAGCTCTTTTCTCAATGCTGTTGCGACTTCCTAGCGTCACCTGGACGCATCAATTGTGCATAAGCTTATAGAAAGCTTAGAGGGTGGTGTAAGTGTATGTAATGTGAACGTGCTCAGAATGCAATGTCAGAGTAATGCAGAATCATGTTGGTGAGTACATGAATGCAATTAGCCGTACCAAGGCTACTGTGCAAAATATGAATGCTATGACCATATCAAGACCATGCGATGCGAGATGCAACTCAAGCATGCCAACCCTCATCCAAATCCACATATCAGTGCAGCTCATCACTAGAGCATCAAATATCAGTACAGTTCTCATTCTGAATAATCACCGGAGTTTAGTACACTCCAAATGGCACTGCCCCTTTTCCAGGTGCGCAGTCTAAGTGAGCGTAAGAAACCTCACTATCTACCTGGCCAATAGTCTTCCAATATCTATTCGGCACGTTGATAGCAGACCCATTCACGAGCTGGTCAAACTCAGCCTAGCAATGCCCCCTACCCTTAGGCGGGTAAGGCCACGCCCCTTTCCAACCGACCACGACACAGTGGGAGACGCGGCCTCCTGGTAATTGGCCTTCGTGCGCTCATATATCCACTCGGTTTCGACGTTGGAGTCATCCTCTGGTACTATCGAGTTTAGAAATTTTCACCCAGGGACATCTATGGCGCCCTGATGCTAGAAACAGTATTTCCGGTATCCAATCTGGCCACCCACAATATGCTTGTGGAGGCAATGGCCCTGATGTCGCTAAGGCATACAGTAATCACAATCACACACAAATGCAAAGTGCATGAGTCACGCAGTCCAATCATGCATCAATCCTTCTCATACCGTGCGCTCATGTGGGATAACTCTGCCTATCAGGGAATCCCATGAACCACCTACACTATGGTGTATGCAATGTCCAATCACATCTCATAACAAACATATAAATGATACGTATGGACATGTATTATGATGTTATGTTGTCACAAACTCATAATCGGCAACAGTAGTCGGTATCGGCAATCGGAACCAATAATCGGCATCGATAATCAACCTCGACACAAGGCGGGGTCTATAGATGGACGGTCGATGATAAATCAATTAAAAATCAATGGGGCCTAAGCGTTTGGGTTAACCCACTAAAGAATGATGAGAATAGACCTAACAAGGCCTAAGGGAAGGTCACAATGTGGACATCCAACCATCATTGCCCATCAATGTGGACCTTTAACCAACATTGCTCCCAAGGAATGATGCTCATAGGGCCAATCGAACAGGGACCCACGGCCTAGTACAAGGGCCTAATATACATCATCATGGGCCTCAATTACATCAAATGGATCGAATCAAATGGGCCGATGGAATGGGCTGAATCAATTAGGCCGGTACAAATGGGTCGAATCAATCAGGCTGATCAAATGGGCCGAATCAGATGGGTCGGTACAAATGGGCCGAATCAAATGGGCCGGTACAAATGGGCCGAATTAAATGGGCTGAATCAAATGGGCTAGTACAAACGGGCCGAATCAAATGGGCCGAATCAGATGGGCCGATCGAATGAGCCGAATCAAATGGGCTGATTGAATGGGCCGAATCAAATGGGCTAAATCAGATGGGCCTAATACACAACACTATGGGCCTCTACCTATGGGCTCCAAATACATCATAGTAGGCCTCTCAAATACAATAAGTGGGCCGCACTACTTAGACCGCACCACTCATCCATCTATATAGATCATTTTAAAGCATTATCCAAACAATGAATCAGATCAAAAGATCATCTGGACCATACTACAAATAGCAATGGTGATAATGATTTCCACAATTAAATTCCAATGGCCCACCATAGTTTTTATTTTCCATCCAGTCTGTGCATAAGATTGCAAAGACCTAGATATAAAGGAAAAACAAATATCATATAGGTCCAGAACCTTAAAAATCCCAAAGGTTTTCAATGGTGAGCGTTCATCCCACTGTTTTCTGCAGTGTGGTCCACCTGATATAGATCTGTCTTATTTTTTGCCTCAAGCCCAAGGACGAGCTCACTAAATGTATGGACGATTTCGATAAAACACATACGGCATGGTGGGCCCACCACATGTATTTATATTATAATATATATTATATTATATTATATTATATTATATTATATATATATTATATAGGTATATACATGTGTGTGTGAGGGTGAAGGGCATCAGCGTCCACGCCCCTTTTCCTTGTTATTTTTTTTTGGGTTAGCTTGTTGGTTTACACCCATGTCAGTACACACACTTCGTATTAGCCACCCCCACTAGGGATCGATACCAAGACCTCAAGTGTTGAAACGAAGTATCTCCACTCAGTCTGCCAGTTGAGCTATGGATCTGGGTGTGTCCAGGCCCTGGACAGCCTGCATGCAGATGCACTTCACGGTGGAGTCCCACCGTTCATGATGGATGGTGCGAATGAAACACAAATTAGTGGGGCCCACTTTATCAAAACGGATAGAGAGAGGGAGAGAGAGAGAGAGAGAGTGATGGAGGGGCCCCGCCACTATGGGCCCCTCATGATTACAACACATACGTCAAAATGGGTCCCACCTACAAGTGGGCCCTCAAATAGAAATCGACGGTAGATCACCCACCTATCGGCCTCCTTCTTTAGCTCCTTGGGCTCCTATGCTCCTTGCCTTCAAATTTGATAGAGGTAGATGATGAATGAATGGTTGAGATGGGAGATGAGAGAGTGGGAAAGTGGGCCACACTTTGATTTGGGAGAGAGCTTAGATGTTGGGTGTTGCTTGGGAGGTTTGAGAAATGAGAGAGAGAGAGAGAGAAAGAGAGAGAAAAGTGATGGGATGATATGGGATGGGTGTTGTAAGGAAATGATGGTTAAGGTATGGGCTTGGTTAAAATTTGGGGTGAAAGAGGGATGGGTGGAGAGAGAGAGTTGACTTTGGGAAAGGGAAAGGGATGGGTTGCTTGTACTTGAGGTATGGTGTATACTTGACTTGATTGATTGATTGATTAATGGGACATGTTGTAGAGATTCTCTCAGAATTCGCAATGCACGGCGTTTCTTCGGAATGAACGCAGTCCCACATCTTCTGACCTGGGTATCGGATTGGTGCGCGAGTCACGGCGTTAGAACGGCGGTGACGGCGCGGTCGCTAGGATACATGTTTTGAGTCGAGACGACTCCGATATGCCGGCTTAGGATCACTCGCAAACCTCGCATACGGGTCGATGGTTGCCGAAATTCGACCGAAAGGACCACGGAAGCCTACGGAACGGTACGATCTAGGCTACGGGTCTTACACTAACATTGTGAACTCTCGCCTAGCCAGGGCAGTGAGTTCTTTGGTATCATCCATTCCGGGTGAGTCTCAAACTTCTGCTTGATCAGGGCATTGAGTTTATTGGTAAACACTCAGGATTTGGTACTCGGATCAACCCGCTTTTAACTTGCTTGAATGTGATTCTGTAGATTCGTGGTCCCGATCATTCAAGATCCTTGGGGAATATCATTTTTTTTCATTCTACCATAAAATTACCCTAGGTTTCATAAAGGATAGGGCCAAATTATCCATTCATTGTTGAACCTAAGCTTTAGTGTATCCTTTATATATAGGGTTGTAAATTCCCAAAATCGTTTTATATTGACAGCCTGTCACTCTCAAAATTTTAATTTATGATCCATGAGTCCAATTTATTCAAAATTTGGAAATTAAGTCTTTGACTTATTCCTGAAGTTACAAAAAAAATTCCTGAGGTAATATTCCATGGTTTGGGGGTTTTTCATGCTTGTAAGGTGTATAAAAGCTTGCTGTCCAGCAGCAATTCCTACCTATTTTTGTTATTGTCGGATTTTTATAGAATGTTTTACGGATCCGATTATGTTGAGATTTTAGGAGCATATTTCTAGGGACATAAGTGAGGTACCTGAAAATTTTCAAAATTTTGCGATAAGTGTAACTACCGAGACTAGTGGAAGTTTCCTTACGTATCAGTTTTCATCGAAACGACAACAAAATTTAGGAAAATAAAAAAATATCCCATTCCGGTTTGGGAAACTAGTTTTTCTTGTTGTAACGCCCCGAAAATCGGGGGTTGAATAAAGCTTAACTCCCAAGTTCCAACGCATCACTTACGTAACATAGATACTGATGTTTAAATGTTGTCCATATTAGTACATTAAACATGAGTGGGATTATACTAAATCAGCATATCATACTCCAGAGATAATTAGGTAAAGAAAGTGGAAGACTGAGATTGGTATATAATGTATATAAGTGTTTCTCAATCCCCAGAGTATCAGTATGTTACCAGGATGAATATATACATGTATTGATCCAAAATTTATAAAGTACAAAAACGTAAATGTCCAACTAATCCTTATAGTCCCTGTAATCCCGTCGATCAGTACATGGTCTACATAGACCCGCCTGATAGCTGAACATAGGAGAATTCCTCCTCGTCTATGAAATCTCAATCAGCAGCGTAGACATCGTCTCCACTTGCATCTACAACAGAATCTGGTTGGTGTTCTAAAACACTGTCCTAGAGTGGGAGTGAGTGATCAACTTAGTAGTACTATAAGGCAAAGGTTAACATATTATCAATTCAGTCAAGCAGTAATGATAAAGCAATACAACAATCATATCCTAAGTACTCTTGTTAATGCAGGAACGGTATGCTATAATGATGCATGCCCTCGCCTGCACTCCCTCAGCGACATCATCTCACAATCGCGCATGGCAAACTCCCTAAACGTGCGCTTCCTCGCCAAAGTATATGCAATGCGGTGCATGATCATGTTAGCCAAGTAATTATTTAGGCTTATTCATACAGCAGATACGGGAAGCTAAGGTACCTCCCTTTTAATCATTTACCTAAACAATGATCCATCTAAGGTCGTCAATCCTAGTTAATCACATGCAATAGGCAAGTTATAGGGCAACAACACCCCTAATTTAATAGCAGTGGATAGGCAAGTTTAAGAGTTTATACTCGAGGTCACTACGGGAGTCTCGTCACCGAACATAGGCCGACAGCTCGAATACAGTGTCCCATACCACCGTATTCAGCTCACGAGTTTGTGTTGCTCACCGGACACTACGGGGAGGCTCGTCACCCCAGCGTAGGCAGACAGCTTGACCACGGTGTCCCATACCACCATGTCCGGCTCATGAGTTTTAGCGGATCGTAGTAACATGGTTGAAACGGGCTTTACATTGGTAAGTAGTACCTTAGATTCAAGCAGTAGCGTCTATACATAGTAAACATACAATAGGCCAATCGAGTTATTTGACAAGTTCGATTGGTACGAGCGCACATTGAATTAATTAACATGGAGTGCGTAAGCACTCCACCTGGCCTAACCACTATCGACAACCACCGTATGGCTCGGATTCATCGAACGTATCCGATGTGGCGAGACTAGCTCGGCCACTCAATCGGGAACCGTTACCGATTGCCTGGATTACGTAGTAGTCCCAATCATACTCAAATGCAATAGGTAGTCACATGTGATATTCATAACAGCATTTAAAAATAATTTAAATATAAATCCCATTTGAGCATTTTATTAAACACATTGAACATATTGTTATACATATACATTTCATCCTTAAATCACGTAGTAGCAATTTAGATTATATGAAGGAAACTATTAATATTGATAAGGTAGTTGAGAATCCTATCTCAACACCCTCATTAAGCACAATTCATCAGGTAATTTCTCATTCAAACATTTTATCAAACACTTAGACTACACATTTCTACATACATGATCTAAATTAGTTATAGCGTATATTATGGCAAATCCTTTCACAAAGGAGTTGTCATACATACAAAAAATATGTATTATAGATTAATAGTCATGACAAGCACAATTCATAATTGCAATTTCATTCAAACATTTCAACAAACACATGGAATGCATTATATATTCACATAGTTCACACACATGTATAATTTATCAAATACATCGTAGCTAAGATCATATAGCAGCAATCAAGTCAGACATAAATCATTAGCTAACATTGAAAGCCTTGAAAACCATAACCTAAACGTTTATATTCCGCACCTTTCGTCGATTTGCTCGTTTCGAACTCGGTTCAAATCTTACACTTCCGTCTACAGAACAACAGCTACCTAAATCATGAAATAGGTTAGCTATTTCGTTGATGCCTCTATTTAGATTCCTAAAACAATATTAAGGTTAGGATTCCTTACCCAAAACGAAGTTAGAATCGATGGTGTAGCGATGGTGGGGTGGTGATTCGGTACGTGGAGTAGTGGGAATGAATCCCAGCAACGATCTCCTAAACTCACTCTCTTCTCCTCACTCTTTCCTCCTCTTTTCTCTCTTCTCTCACCTAGGGTTTGAGAAATTCGTATGGAATAAGAGAGGGGTGGTTTAAGGTCCTTATATAGGCTCAAAAGTGATGTCAATGTCCCCAGGGCCATGGTACTTAAGGTATAGCCAAAGGGTGCCTGTTTTTGACAAACGGGGCCCATCTGGAGGTCCATTACTTGTATACGGCATGGAGCAAGTTCCCTGACGATGGATGTAGGCCAGGTTATGACTTCGGTCCGATCGAATTAGTGGATCGATCGTGGAGGACCCGTATCAATTCAACGGTCATCGCCACTCGATCAAGGCCACAAGCATACCGATATGTGCAAGAAAATTTTCCTGATCCAGGGATATAGTTTGGTCAGAAACTAACGGTCTAAAGTCTTCAATTTCGCCCGTAAGCGAATGGTCCAATTCACTTAAGTTTCCGTACTTTTTCTAAGGATATTCGTATTTCTCACACACTTCGCTCAAGGCTCAAGTTATGCGTTTCTGGATACTATTTGGGCTCGATTCCCACGATGGTTGTCAAGCCCAATAAGGCGGTCATAACCTTATAGTTTCGCGGTCATCAGACTTTCGACGTGCGGTCCAGGTCCGATACGGAGTTTCAATGTGATCCCGAGAGCAACTGGGTTTTGGGATTTCTCCGAGGTTTTTAAGTAATGTTGAGTTAGCGATTTTAATGGTTTTGGGTCTTACAGTTTGTATAGATAGTGGTTCAAGCTAATCCACTGATTAATTGAGTTTAGTACTTAATTAATTTTTATCTAATTTCCACAGTATACAGTCTTTAAGGTTTTCTGCCTGAGGTGATACTCGGGTCTTTGTACGGATTTTTCTGAGACATTACACTTGCTTGGAAATTCGTTTAATGATGAATTTTAGTTCATAACAAGTTTATTTGAGATTTTGAGAATTTTTCTAAAGGTACCTAGATTCATGGTCTCTAAAATCCATATCTAACTTAATATTTCCAATGGGAAACCTGAATATGGGTTTCTAATTCCTCAACTTCCTACTTCCTTTGGAAATCCAATTAAGTATATGTATCTAATTCATGATCCTATCCTAGTCGGGTAAAGCTTATGATGGTCCATTCCATCAGGCCCTGTTAATCTCATTCTCATACTCTGATACCAACTGTAACATCCTGAATTTTCACGGCCAGAATTTATACTCGTGCCCTAGAAAACCGAGTGTTAATAATGTATAAATTAGATACTTTAAAAATCACATCCAGATACATTCATGAAGGTAACATTCACGAGAATAAAATCGATGATATTAATTATTTCATCAGAGTAAAAGAATTCAGTAAATAATCAAATGCCCTCTCACTGGGAGTTTATTACATTTATCGAGTTTGTAGTGGAAGTATAAAACTAAATCTTAGAAACATCTTCTTATTTTTTCAATATAATCTTCCATAGGGAGATGGTCCTCTAGGTCTTCAATCTATACATCACCTGCATCATCTGTACGGTTGGAGAGAGTCAATTCCCTACTCATAGTGATGATTATCCTTTAAGATTAACAATAATTCAAGAGATTCATAAAAGTAATATGAGGGTTCCGATACATCACGTACTCCACACTACGAGAGGTATCGGCATGCACAACCAACCTACATGAATACATGCCTAGCAAAGTGGGTGCGGCTCATCATACGTAGTGATCATCACAATGTGGAACATAATTCATAAAAAACTTGACACGCCCCGCATCCCATGACTAAGGAGATTCGCCGGCATGTCCAACGTTAACGTGAATTTATGCGAACATCTCAAGGCGACATAACAACACGGTTGGGGAATTTACGTAACACGATGTGTTCATAGAGCGACTATTTGTGACATCCAATCACAAAAAAGTGACGTAGCACGCATGGTGATTTACTTACATCTATTGTGCACCACGCCAACCAACCCATGGAATTACGTGCCGGCTAAGAGGGTCGCTACTCATAATGCATTACGTCCACGATAAATATTATTCTAGCATAGGAATCGAATGACCATTTTATGATCATTATTCTAGCATGGGATCGCTTCGACCTACTTAGTGACATAGTCTACTCCTAACAAAATGCAAATATTTCCAAAGGATTGGGGTAATGGTCCCATGAAATCGATGCCCCAGCAATCAAATGTTCAATGATAAAAATGGGGTTCAGAGGCATTATATTTCAATGGGACAACTCTTAAAATTTCTGACAATGGTCACAAGCTTTGCAAAACTCATGAGCATCTCTAAACATCGTGGGCCAGGAAAAGTCAAACCGTAAAATTTTGGCCGTGGTCTTTTTAGCAAAAAAGTGACCACCACAGGCCTAAGAATGACAAAAGAAGATGACACTCTGATGTTCATTATTTGGCACACATATCCTTAGAATTTAGTCTGGACAATATTTAAATAAATAAGGATCATCCCAGAAAAACTTACGTACCTCAGCGAAGAAATTAGGAGAGTTTAAATAATTGTTCATCAGGGAACATGTCATTTATCGGTGTCAGCTCAAGGGAATCGGGGAAATCAAGTCTTGAGAGGTGGTCAACCACTACGTTCTCTACTCCCTTTTTGTCTCTTATTTCTACGTCGAATTCCTGGAGTAAGAGGATCCATCTTATCAGGCGAGGCTTGGCATTATTCTTCGAAAGAAGGTACTTTAACGCCGCATGATCAATGTAAATGATGATCTTGGATCTGATCAAGTAAGATCTAAATTTGTCCAAAGCGAACACTATGGCTAAGAGTTCCTTCTCCACAGTAGAATAGTTTACTTGGGCAGAATTTAGAGTTCTACTCGCATAGTGAATCACGTAGGGCTTCTTCTCTTTTCTTTGGCCTAACACCGCCCCAATAGTATAGTCAAACGCATCACACATAATCTTAAAAGGTATGCTTCAGTCAGGTGGCTCATGATAGGAGCAGTAGTCAGCATACCCTTAAGCTTAGTGAAAGCTTTATGACATTGTTCAGTCCACTCGTATGGTGCATCCTTTTGAAGTAGATTACATAAAGGACGAGAGAGGTGGCTAAAGTCCTTTATGAATCATCTATAAAATTCGACGTGTCCTAGGAATGACTACACATCACGTACGCTCTTGGGTGGAGGTAGGTTAGAGATAAGATCAATTTTAGCCTTGTCTACCTCAATTCCCTTGGACGAAATTATATGTCCAAGAACAATGCCCTTGGGAACCATGAAATGGCATTTCTCCCAATTCAGAACCAAATTATTTTCCTCACATCACTTCAACATATTTTTAAGATTTTTCAAACACTCGTTGAATGATGGACTAAAAACAGAGAATTCATCCATGAAGACCTCTAAATATTGCCCCACCATGTCAGAAAAAATACTCAACATGCATCGCTGAAAAGTGGTGAAGGCATTACACAGTCTGAATGGTACCCTTCGGTAAGCAAATGTGCCAAATGGATATGTGAACGTTGTCTTTTCTTGATCTTCAAGGGCTATCTCTATCTGATTGTAGCCTGAATATCCGTCAATGAAGTAGTAGTAAGAATGACTAGCTAGCCTTTCCAAAATTTGATCAATGAAGGGTAAATGAAAGTTGTCCTTCCTTGTGACGGTATTCAACTTTTTGTAGTCAATGTACATTCTCCAACCAGTAGTGACCCTAGTTGGCACGAGTTCATTGTTAGCATTGGCTACGATGGTGATTCTGGACTTATTAGAAACCACTTGAGTTGGACTCACCCATTGACTATCAGATATAGGGTATATGATACCCACATCCAACGACTTAAGGGTCTCTTCTTTAATCAGTTCCTTCATATTTGGATTTAATCGACGTTGTGGTTGTCGGGAGGTCTTCGCATTATCCTTAAGATGAATGCGGTTAGTACAAATCAAAGGATCAATTCCCTTGAGGTCCGCAATCGACCATTCAAGGGGTCCTTTATGCTCAATGAGAGTAGAAATAAGGATACTCTTTTATTCTTGCTCAAGGTGGGAAGAAATCACCACCAGGTATGTCTCATCTTGACCTAAGTAAACATATTTGAAATTAGCGGGCAAAGGTTTTAGGTCAAGCCTCGGTGCCTCGAGACTAGACGGTAGAGGCACTACATCAGTTTAGAGCAATTTCTCAAATTGTGGCCTCCACTGGTTAATTTTAAGTACCGACATCGCATCAAGCAAGGCATCCATCTCCCGAATTATGTCATCATCTAAATCAGGGGAGTGGGTCAAGCACGTCTCTAGAGGGTCAGAGTATAGAGTCAAAAGTGCTCTATCTTCCACGAAAGAGTCAATCATGTTAATGTCATGGGCATCGTCTTCATCCTCTGTCTGTTTGCTCATATTGAAAAAAATTAAGCTTCAATGTCATATTTCCAAAAGATAGATTCGTAATTCCATTCTTACAATTAATGATGGCATTTTATGTAGCAAGGAATGGGCAACTAAGAATGATGGGTATTTGAGTGCTCATATCTATGATAGGTTGAGTATCCAAGACAATAAAATCTACTGGATAGTAGAATTTATCAACTCGAACCAACACATTCTCAATCATTCCTCTTGGTATACAAACTGATCGATCAGCAAGTTGTAATGTGGTCCGGGTGGGTTTTAATTCACTTAGACCCAATTGTTTGTAAACCGAGAAAGGGATAAGATTTACACTCGCCCCTAAGTCAAGAGTGCGTGCTTAATCCGATGGTTTCCAATTACACAAGCGATAGTTGGGCTACCAGGATCCTTGTATTTTTGTGGCACATCTTGCTTAAGGATGGCACTCACTTTTTCTATCAGAAAGATTTTCTTTTGTATGTTTTGCCGTCTTTTGGTCGTACATAAATCTTTCAGAAATTTGGCATATGAAGGGATTTGTTTAACGGCATCCAATAGGGGAATATTGACCTTCACTTGCTTAAGCACCTCTAGAATATCTTAGGAGTTAGATAGAGGTTTTGGTGCAATCAACTGTTGAGTGAATGGCGCAATTGATTTGTTTCGAGATTCCAATTCCATCTCATGTGGGATGTTGCTAAGTCCATCATTCTTAACTTCTTCCGAGTCCTTAGGCTTTTCAGCCCTCGTCGGAATAGTTTTGTCAATTGTCTTTCCACTTCTAAGAGTGGTAATAGACTTAGCTTGTTCCACATGTTGATTGGAAGAGCTTGGGTCACTGATTTCACATTGTAGCTTTGGATTAGGGAGAGGTTGGGCTGGAAAAGTCCCTTTCTCCCCAATCACTAAGTGTGACTCAATTCTTTGAATTGATGATGCAAACATTCCCATTGTTGTTTTGAGATCTTGGAATGCTTGGACTGTGTTTTGGTTGAAGAGCTCTTAGTTTTTCATGAAATTTTGAACCGGATCCTCTCGAGATTTCCTTTGATTTAAAAGTCGAGTAAGGGCCTCTTGAGGATTGGTTGTTTGTTCGTTCCTCTAACTGGAGTTTGGATGGTTCCTCCAATTGGAATTATGTGTTTGAAGTGGGTCCATTGAATGGTCGTTGGTAAGTATTTATGGCATTTGATTGCTCACTTAATAAATCTTGAAAAGCAGAGTTTGTGGGACAATCTTGCATTGCATATATGTTGCTAGCACAAATACCACAAACAACTTCCACAACTTCCCTTGGTTTAATAGCTTCCACCTTCTTAAGTTCCCTCGACTTTTCTTGTGAGATTGGCCACCCTTGCACTGATGTTATCTTCTTCTTTTAAGGCATACATTCCTCCCATTTCCTTTGATTGAGTAAGCTGAGAAGTGGTGGGTCTTGGGGAGGTGTCCCATGATTGTGCATTTTCTGCCAATTGATCAAGGTGATCCCACGCATCATCAGCCTCCTTGTTCATAAATTCACCATGACAAATCATCTCTACAAATTGGCACATTGACGAAGTTAATCCATTATAGAAAAAGCTTATTGTCTGCCAAATTTCGTAGCCATAATGTGGACAGAAATTTGTGAGATCTTTAAACCTTTCCCAACATTGGAAGAAGGTCTCTTCCTCTTTCTAGGCGAAGTTCATGATTGCATTCCTTAAAGTGTTAGTTTTATGAAATGGAAAAAAAAAATTGAGAAATTCCCGGGTCATCTCGGCCCATGTGCCGATAGATCGTGGCTTTAAGGAGTGCATCCACGTCTTAGCCTTCTCCTTTAGTGAAAAGGGGAACAATTTGAGTCACACTGTGTCCTCAGACATGTTTGGAAAGTGTAATGTGGCGATTATGTCATCAAACTCTTTGATGTGCAAGTATAGACTTTCAGAGTCTAGTCCATGGAATTTAGGAACGAGTTGATCACTCCAGGTTTAACATCCACGTTTCCTACATTAAATGGAAACACCATGCAGGAAGGTGTACTCACTCCCACCGGTTGTAAATAATCTCGCAAAGTACGAAGGGGGGAGCTTTATGCACCTCATTCTCATCTTGAACCTCCTCAACTGGAAGTTGAGGTTGATTTGCAGCTATTACTTCAATTAACTGAGAGGATCTTAAGTGGTGTCTAATCCTTTGATGGATAGGCAACCCTTTGACTAATCCTCCTTCACTCAAGAGACGAAAAGTGTTATCACGAACCCAATTTGGCATGAAACACGCACAACCCTCAAGCACCAAACAACTAAAACGTAGAAGAAAGAAAACCAAAGTAAATAAGAAATCTAGAAAAGAAAGAGAGAATTAAAAAGAGGTTACCGGATTGGAGTTGCTATGTTAAGATTCTACAAAACAAAAAACAATGTTAGTTTCTAAAAACGATTTCGAAAAAAAATCCTAACCTAAAATAATAATAATAATAATAATAATAAACAAAAAGTTAACCATAATCTTAACCTAATTCTAATACCAATTAATCTCAAAATAACGTAGCCGAAGTCCCCGGCAACAGCACCAAAAACTTGTTTGCAACCCCAAGTGCAGGTGCAACCCCAAGTGCAGGGTCGCGATGTAGTAATAACTCGGTGAGACTGAGGTTGAATCCACAGGGACTTAACTTATACATAATTTGAAAATAACTAGAACTAGAACTAGAAAAAGATCTAAATTAAATTCTGGAATAGTTAAGAGTAATTGTGAATAAAGTATCAATAATCGAAAGGAAACTAAAGCGCCAAGGATCCACTTGTAGCTATCAGGATGTTACCTTACTTGATTCAATAAACACAAGTAGAATCAGAGTCCTATCTGATCCAATTGGAAGATGAAGCAATTAAATCAAATCTCTAAACTTTTAATTGATCTAGTCCTCAATGAAGGAGTATTGTGATGATTGAATGGGAATTCATGCATCCACCATGGCCAAAAGACGATGGTGAATCATGAGTTTTACCAATCTCACAATCTCAAAACAGGAAAAGAAGATATTCAAAACTATCACAGCATCTATTGTAATTTGAGTCACAATAAATCATAAAAAACTGAAAATATTCCTTAAATTCAAACTAGAAATCAATGATGTTCAACATAAACAAGAATCAAAGCAATGGAAGCATCAAATAAACTATAGCTTGACCTCTTAGCCATAACTAAGAGATTAGTTAGTCATAGTTAACTTAAAAACAAAAGAAAAAGTAAAAGATATATTAGAATCCATGAAGAAATCGAAGTGGCAGAATGTTGTTAGCGTTTCGCCTAGGCCTTCTCTACCTTTCTAAATACTAAAAGATGCTTTGGAGCATCCTAGGGAGTCCTATTTATAATTGTGGAACTCCAACTTTTGCACCAAGTTGGAAAAATCTAGAAACCGCCTTTAATTTACACACTCTGCGTAGTTTTCCAAAATAGACTTTCAGACTCAGAGTTTCAGAATATGCTTTTTTAAGACAATTTTCAGGAATATGTTTTTTTATGACAATTTTCAGGATTCCTTTTCTTTTTCTTTACTTCAAATCTTCTATTCTCTTCATTCCTCACTTGGTTTCCTTGGATCTTCGGCATGCGAATTCTTCATTAATGACTTCCAAATATCTAAATCTTCATTCAGTAATCTTTTGAGCAAAAATCTTCCTTTTGGCATCAATTTCAACTTAAGCTCTCGAAATTACCTCGCGCATGAAAACATGCATAATTAGATCGATTAAACAATAACATGTTTATAAAACCAAGGTATAAATAGGGAGAAATATAAAATATTTTACACTCAACACACACATGTTATTCATTTGCATAAATTCGATAGTTAGTCCTATCGACTGCTTTAGTAACGTTTGGTCGTAACTGCTACGTCACGACTCTGTTTTTTGAACCATAACCATACATATCTTAAGAAATCATTCGATCGTACCACGCGTGCCTGTACAAATCATACATAAACGACTCTAATTGGTTGCGACAAGGCTCAGCTAGGACGGTTACAAATATTGCCCCCCTCGTCGCTGCCCTTTCAATGAAAATGACAACGACGTTTGATGCTTCATTAATGTTATCATAAATGTACACACGTGTTGTCAAATGTGAACCGCCTTCGGCCATTCTCTTTGTTATCGGCCGCTTCGAATCAAGGCATCAAACTAATCCCCTATTTACACGTGTCTCTTCTAGCCATTCTATCGAAATAATCTCGATTTCATAATACATGTCTCCTTTCCTTACATTTATATATTCACCACTTCAAATCCAATTTCTTTGCACTTTCAAATTGCTTCTTCCTCTACAACTTCCTTCTTGAATCTCTTCTCTTTCTTTCATTTCCCTTGCAATGGCTACTTTTTCATCGTCTGCTCCTACATTTGATCAGAAAGACATCATGGCAATGATGGATCTGCTTGTGAAGAAATGCACGGAGGAGATTATCTTCACATCTCCTTTAGGCAAAGATGTTCTCTACCTCAGTCCGGCATTTTTTACGGATATTTCGGCCGATGAAGTTCAACTCTTAAATCCATTCTTTCCTATTTGCCCAGGAAAAGAGATCTTAATCAAATCTAGATCTATCCCTGACACAACAAATGCATTGAAAACTCCTAAAACATGGCCGAAGACTCATCCAGAATGGGAAGACTAGTTCTTCTGGTTGTTGTCCCATCATGGGGAATCATGGAGGAATATGGATATCTTTGAGTGCATAAAGCTCTCTCTTCTAGAGTATGAAGTCAACCCATCCCTTCTTCTTGCACTTTCGGCATTCTGGAGCACCTCTACCAATACTTTCGACTTCGACTATGGTTTGATGAGTCCGACCATCAAAGACATATGCCATCTGACCAAATTGTTACCCTTCGGGACGACGTATTATGCGGGGTACTTCCATGAAGCAACGCAAAGACTACCCAACAAGGCGAATAAAGGCTACACCAATTTCATGAAGGCCTATCACAGATTTGAAGGTCTGGTCGAAGAAGATGAGCACGTCACCTTCCTTCTTGTTTGGATTTGCCGACATCTTTTATGTGTCAGTGCCCAACAAGTCACCTCTGAATATGTCGTCCTGGTCAAATACCTTGCCCAAGGCCATCGAATAGCCTTGGCACCATATGTTCTCGTTACTTGTACCAAGGTCTATTCGAGGTTACTCATAAAGGCCTACATTCTACGGGAGGACCACTTTGGCTCCTACAGATGTTGGTCTTCGCATACTTCCAGTCTTCTCTCTTCAATCATCACACGCAAACCGACAAGCCATATTCTTCCATTGGCAACCGAATTCTCCACATCCACCCAGAGAAAATCACAGTCGAAGATTATCTGAGAGGATTCTTTTCCCTTGATAAATTCAAGGAAGAACAATTCTTCGTGCCCATTTCAAAGGGAAAAGTCGAGGGACTAGGGTGACTTACGGGACGATTTGAGCCCAACAACGAGTACTTGGTTGGCCGCTCGCATCAAGCTTGTACTAACTACATCATTAGTTGCGATCTTGCTTATGGTGGCACAATTGAAATGAGTAAAAATGCTAAGGCTGGGATCGAACAATACCATCCATTGTTATTTGCTTGGAAACTTGGCCTAGTCCAGTGCATCCCATGCCCCCTCACTCATAAGACATGCAAACCTCCAAACGACCGTTTGATAATAATCAGTGCCAACCTCTACGTAGCTCTTAGTAACTCATACCATAAGGAATCACTTGTCTTGAAGATCCCTGTCACGTCCCAAATCCGAGGATGGACAGCTTTCATGATGCCCCGAATCCGACACTCGACTTCCATACACCAAGTCCCGAATTCGGTGCACCACAAGGAGGATTTTTGACTGAATTATATATATATATATATATATATATATATATATATATATATGTACATATAATAATACCTGAGCATAAAGATCCATGATCAAAATACCAAGCAACACTCTTCATTATAAATTCTGATGGTTACAAGTACAATGCTTTCCAAAAGGTAAACAACGTCAACATTGCCAAATCAAAAAATAGATACAATGCATCGAGAAATCTAAGTCTTCCAAGCTACTCTTGCCCTAAAAAAAAAAATGGGAAATAGGAAACTTAGGCAAAAAGCCTAGTGAGTACACACGTGTGTGCAGTGTGTCCTACATGCAAGCAAGATAAATATGCCACGAAGAAATCATGTATGGTGAAAGGCGTGTAGTACGTAAGGTATGATGTCAATGCCAATGCAATGCATATGCATCATAGTAATACTCCTAGTCAATGTTATCAGCATCACCTAGTCATATTTTCATTTCTCATATACCACAGCCATAACCGTATTACACGCATCCGTAATCACATCATCATCATCATATTGTCATGTCATATCATAACTATATATCTTGGGAAAACACCGTGGTCAACACCCATGCACCAGACACCAGCAATCGACCTTGCTACCCACCAATGGGGTTACAACCACCATTTTGTATACTAGTAGCAGACCTTGTTTGCGCTTCTCCTCGCCGACGGGTCAGACCGGTCCCTGTTTGCACCTCAGCCCTTAAGCAGATTGGACCCACCTCTTCTCAACCCGACCTCGTCAGTGGGAGTCAAATCCATGACCCATATATCCACTCGGCACAACGATAAGGTATCCCTAGCTAGTATCGAGGTTTAGGGACTTTCAACCCAAGGGACACATCATCCCCTACTATTTCTACACTTCCGGTGTCCCGTTCATTTTCAGGGATAACCCAAGTCGTCATCATAGATGTACATTTCGTCGTCAAGATCCAACTCATGTTATACGGCATGACTATGGTATTTCCATCATCATGTATGCCATGATTATGCATGAATTCAAGCAATTATGATAAGGCATATGTTCAAGTGCATGTGGTATGCATATAATGCCATGACTTTAGTGTCTGCTTAACCTTTAAGCCAAAAATGACATATAATCATCATGTGCCACTATCAATTATATCAATCCATGGTCATATGATTAAACTAAAGAGGACATTTCTTATACATGAACAAATGTATTGAAGTACACTTGCACATACCATCATTCCATGGTGCATGAGTATGATCAATATCAACATAGTTAAGTAGATGAATTTAGTATGCTAGGAAGTGGAATAACATTAATCAAGATATTAAATCACATACTTCGATTAACCATAATCACTAACATCACTAATATCATCCATAGCTATCATAATCATGAGCATTAATTGTATTCAAAATTACACCATATCCTTCGCAAAATAAATATTCCATTAGCGGCTTTGGCCCGACATGATTTTCTTCTATTGGGACCACATAGTTATACCCTAATTGGGCCTTATGGTTAATGAGTGGTGGTGATGCAAAGTACATGCACCAAGTGGTTATGAGATGAAAGGCATACATATAACATATAGTAAATGAGCCACAAGATGGATGGTGTCCGTGAAACTCATATAATGTAGTGGGCTTCACCTTCAAGTGGGTTGTTAGTAGGTTGGATTTACAAATAATTATCATAGTAGTTCTACAATGGTTTAGAAGGCACAGGTAAACCTCATAAGATACAGTGAGCCCTAAGTTGAACAACTTGGGTATATAATATATATATAAGAGTTAGTCAAGGTTAGATGACGTGGGTTTGTCTTATACAACGTAGTGGGCCGGTCCTACTTCCAAGTGGTACTACAAGCAGATGGGTTCACACACAAACATTACGGTGGGTCCCAACAAGTAGATAGTATAGGTAACTCACATACATTAAGGTAGTACAAGGAAAAACAATTCAGATGCACAAGACACACATCAACGGGCTCCATGATCGAACAATTTGGTTGGTAAAACAATTGAACAATACAAATAAAATACGTACATTGAGTGGGTTCACAAGTGTTCGGAAGTTATACGTTCAATTAACACTATTTCACATAGTCCGACTTATTTAGGAATTTGATCTAGGTCGTTTTGGAATCATGTTCTAAAATTACCTAGCCTAATGGATAAATCGTGAAATATGCAATACTTACATCAAGGCAGGGTCTATGATCAATCTGACACGCGTCCTAAGTTCACATACCCAAAAGGTTACACCATCAGCATAATCCACGAGTCTGAGTAATCACAAAATTCTCATATGCCCACATGGTCTTATGGCCACTCCATTATCAGAAGTCCATATGGTTGAGTAGCCACACAAATGTCACTCTACTTGTCATAATAAAGGATTTAAGGTCACGTGGTTGTTATTATTATTATTTACTATACCATAGCTCGCATAATGGGGCAACTGCTTTACTAAACTTTTACATAGTCAGGCGGCCAGTACCACAATTTCACATAGTTTAGTATTCGTCTAAGCACCACATGATCATATGGTTGGGCCACACATTCTCCACACACCCACATGATTTACGGCTATCCACATCATGCATGATCACAAGATTTATGAGCTACATATTCAGCACCATTTTGCCAAATTTAGTTGTCATTCATCCCATCAATGATCATATGGTTAAGGGCCACAACAATTATAAATCCACTTAGACGAGTAGTCACACAATTGCCCCAATTTCATACAATTAGGTGGGCTATAAAAAACACGTACTCACATGGTATGGTGACCCACACAACTTCCACCAATCCACACGACTAGTTGGGCCACCCAAAATCCCAAATTCCTATGGTGTAGTGATGTAACGCCCCAAAAATTGGGGGTCGAGCAAAGCTCAACTCCTGAGTTCTGACACATCACTTATGCAACATAGATAATGATGATTAAATGTTGTTCATATTAGTGCATTTAAACATGAGTGGGATTATACTAAATCAGTATATTATAATCCAGAGTTAATATAATTAGGCAAGCGGAGACTGAGATAGATATATAAAGTGTATAAGTGGATATAACCCCAGAGTATGATCATGTCACCAGGCGGAATAATTACATGTATAGTTCCAATATTTACAAATTGATAAAGTATAATGTCATCTAATCCATATCCCTATAGCCCCGGTGACACAACTCTAGGTCTACATAAACCCGCTAGAGAGTTGCAAGTAGGAGAACTCATCCTCGTCATCATAGAAGACAGGCTCTATCTCGTAAGCCTCGTCATCACCTGAAACTAAAATAAGGTCTGGTTGGTATTTTAAAACACCATCCCAGAGTGGGAGTGAGTAATCAACTCAGTGGAGCTATAAAACAAAGGTTAACATGTTATTAATTCAGTCAAGCAGTAATAATAAAGCAATACAACAAGTATTCCCTAACAACTCTGGTTAATGCAAGGATGATATGTATTAATGATGCATGCCCTCGCCTGCACACCCTCTGTGACATCATCCCACAGTCGCGCATGAAACACTCCCGCTGTGCTCAACTCCTACGCCAAAGGCACATGCAACGCGGTGCATGATCGTGTTAGACAAGTACTTAATTAGACCTATTCATACAGCAGGTTCGGGAAGCTAAGGTACCTCCTTTTTTTATCATTTACCCAAACAATGATCCATCTAGGGTCGTCAATCCTAGTTAATCACATACGATAGGCAAGTTCGCGAGTTTACACTATAGGTCACTACGGGAGGCTCGTTACCTCAGTGTAGGCTTAATTCACACTCGAGGTCACTACGAGAGGCTCATCACCTGATCGCAGGCCTATTTTATGCTCGAGGTCACTCCACTAACGCCCTACCAACTGACAGTCTACTTTCGAAGGCTCGTCACCAACCCGACTGGGGACCACAGCCAGGCTGCGCCGGTGTAGGCCGACAGCTCGAATATAGTGTCTCATACCACCGTATTTAGCTCAAGAGTTTGGGTTGCTCACTGGTCACTACGGGGAGGCTCGTCACCCCAGCATAGGCTAACAGCTCGACCACGGTGTCCCATACCACCATGCCCGGCTCATGAGTCTTCGTGGATCGATACCATAGTTGAAACGGACTTTACATTGGTAAGTGGTACTTTAGATTCAAGCAGTAGCGTCCATACATGGTAAACACACAATAAGCCAATTGATTTATTAGACAAGTTCGACTGGTACGAGCGTACGTTGAATTAATCAACATGGTACCACTGTCAATAATCATCGTACGACTCGGATTCACTGAACGCATCAAATGTGGAGAGACTAATCCGGTCACTCAATCGGGAATGGTTACCGATTGCCTGGACTACATAGTAGTCTCAATCATACTCAAATGCAACATGTGGATACATGTGATAATCATGTAAGCATTTAACAAACATTCTAAATACAATAGTCATTTGAGCATTTTATCAAACATATAGAGCGTGTTATCATACATATGCATTTTCTACATAAATCACATAGTAGCAATATAGATTACATGAAGGAAACTATAGATATAGGTAAGGTAGTTGAGAATCCTATCTCAATACCCTTAATAAATATAATTCGTTAAACAATTTTTCATTCAGACATTTTATCAAACACATAGGCTACAAATTACTTTATACATAGACTAAATTAATTACGACATGAACTATAACAATTTCCTACACAACATAGGTTATAAAACATATAATAAACATGGATCTAAAATTAGAAATCATAACAAGCACAATTCTCCATTACATGTTCATTCAAACATTTCAACAAACATATGGAATGCATTTTGTATTATTCATAGACTAAATTAGTTACGGCATATATTATGACAAATCCTTTCACAATGGGATTGTCACACATACAACAAACATGTATTCTAGGTTAATAGTTATAGCAAGCACAAATCATAATTCCAACATCATTCAAACATTTCAACAAACACATGGAATGCATTATATATTCACATAGTTCACACACATATAATTTATCGAATACATCGTAACTAAGATCATATGGCAGCAATCAAGTCAGATATAAATCATTAGCTAACATTGAACGCCTTGAAAACCATAACCTAAACGTTTATAGTCCGCGCCTTTCGTCAGTTCGTACACAACGTCTCCGTTTACGGCAAAATGGCTACCTAAATCATGAAATAGGTTAGTTGTTTCACTGATTCCTCTATTTGGATTTCAAGAACGAGATTAGGGTTAGGATTTCTTACCCAATTCAAAGTTGGAGACGATCGTGAAGCGATGTGGAAGGGTGAATCGAGGCGTGGAGTTGTGAGAGAGAATCCTAACAACGATCTCCCACTCTTTCTCTTTTCTCCTCACTTTTCTATCTTCTCTCTCCTAGGGTTTGGAGCAATTCGTATGAAAGAGAGAGGGGTGAGTTTAAGGTCCTTATATAGGCCCAAAACTGACGTAAATGGCCCTAGGGTCATGGTATACTTAGGTTATAGCCAAAAGGCATCTGTTTCGGGCCAAGGGAGCTCATCTGGAGGTCCATTACCTGCACACGGTTAGGGGCAAGTTCCCTGACAATGGATCTAAGCTAGGTTAAGATTTCGGTCCGATCGGATTTGTGGATCGACCGTGGGAGACCAGTTTTAGTTCAATAGCTATCGTCGCTCGATCAGGGCCACCAGTACATTGATATGTGTAGAGAATTTTTCCTGATCCAAGGGTGTAGTTGGGTCAGAATTTGACGATCTGAAACCTTAAATTGGCCTGCAAGCGAACGGCCCAAATCACTTAAATCTGAGTTCATTTTCTAAAGATATTCGCGTTTCTCACACACTTCGCTCCAGGCTCAAGTTATGCATTTCTGGATACTATATAGGCTCGATTTCCACGATGGTTGTCAAGCCCAGTAAGGCGGTCATAATCTTATAGTTTCGCTGTCATCGGACTTTCACGTGCGGTTCAGGTCCGATACGGAGTTTCGATATGCTCCCGAGGACAACTAGGTTTTGAGATTTGCTTCTAGGTTTTAAGTAATGTTGAGTTAGTGACTTTAATGGTTTTGAGTCTTGTAGTTTGTATAGAAAGTGATTCAAGCCAAATCCATCGATTGTTTAGTTTAGTACTTAACTAAACTACGCCCTAATTATGACAGAATAGGTTGCTCTATCCAAATCACCTATTTATTTCGTCAGATTCCATAAGACTAATGGCCCAAAACCCATTTTTTTATTTATATATTTACTATTATAGTAAATTTAAGTTTAAGTATTGTTCTTCATCATTTAAACTTTAGGATTAGTGTCTAATATGAAAGTCCTTAGAAAATTTGAAGAATAGGGTGGTGAAAGGTGAGATTTTGAAGGAAATGGGTTGAAAAGAGGATTTGGGACTTCGGGATTGAGTTCTGAGAAGTCAATAAGGCGTTATGATAGACCCATTGCCTAAGGACGTCTATCTCCAAGTCGGGAAAAATCCGGGACGTTACAAGTGATCCACATGATTTCTACCAACTGACGGTCTAAATGAGGAATAACCATTACAATAAGTACCATGGAAATGACTTAGATTACAATAAATATATAGGCAGCCTCACACTCTAAAATGATCTAATAAAATAGATGAATGGCTGGTAAAACATGTATATTATGTGGCCCATGATCGGTTAAAAAGGATGGATAGATTTCTCACAAACATTACTGCAGCTCTAGGAAATATTTAACGGTGGACAAGTGATCAATATTTCTCCCGTGGCATGAGATTTGGATCTGACTAGTTTATGAGACTATACCCTAAAATGATAAGGATAAACTGATGAATGACATGGATCTACATCATACTACAAGGTGGAGTCCATAGTCAAGGAAGCGTTCCAGCATATAAGGGGCACACTAGAGCCTAAGAATTTCCAATGGTAGTTACCACTATTTCTACTTACAGCGTGGCCCACCTAAAATTGAGTTCTACTTCATCTTATGTCCACAGGCAAGAGGTGAGCCCACTTCCCAAGTGACTGGAAAATATAGGCAGTGGGTATACAATACATGCACCTAGGTGGGCTTCACATGCATCACATTATGTCCAGGGAAGTTTTCATTGGTAAGCATGCAATTCCCTTTCCTTATTATTATTATTGTTATTATTATTATTATTATTATTATTATTATTATTATTATTATTATTATTATTATATTTTGTATAATTGTGGGTCTCATTGACATGGTGGGGTCCACCCCATGAACAATTTGTACAACAAACAACATCATAGTTGATACCACCCACTAGATGAATGGCATGACTATAAGGTACATACGTCGGGTGGGGCCCACAACACATGGATGGTCTAAATGATAGACGACCTAGATATAAATTACATGTAACGAGTTGGCTCCGCTGTCCAATGACCGACCCAACTTTGGTGGCAATTATACATCACGGTAGAACTCAAGGGATTTAATAGTAGGGATTTTTATTCCCACTGTTTCTTATAGTGTGGTCCACCTAAGGCGTGGATCTGCCTCATTCTTTTACTCATGTCTTAAAATGGTCTAAAGGAGTGGATGAATGGCCCAGATATACTTTTCATCACTAAAGTGGGCCCCAGAAAAATCGAGTGTTTTGAGTACAATTTCCATTGTCCAAGTGGTATGTCCTGCATGAGCTTCTAATGGACCTGATTTTTTATGTCGTGTAATGGATGGGGCTAGTAAGATGGATGAGCGGTGTGGATTTAGCACATACATCATGGTGGGACCTGGGGCTTAAAATCAAGTCAATCTGTGGCTCTTGTGGGCCACACCACACACAAAGGTTGAGAGGGTTATCCTCTATTAAAACATTCTTAAACCGGGACGTGGTTCACGAATCCAGCCCACCCATTATGTGTGTCCCACTTGGTTGAGGGGTCAGTCCAAGTTTTAGATGCATCCAAATTTCAAGTGGGCCCTAGCAAGTGTTTTTATGTGTACAGCCATGTCTTCTCATGATTTTAGATGGCGTGGGCCACCTGAGTTCCGTGTATGGCTAATTTTTGGGGGTGACCCATTTTTAAAGGAAACCCATCAAATACACGGTGTAGATGTTCAACATACATTAAGGTGGGACCAGTCGCGGGACCCGCCATCCCTCTAGCATCCAGCAGTAAGACGCTGCTTGCTGCAGCATCCTTTGGACGCTGACAGCAAGTGGCGTCCAGGCCTTTTTTTTTATCGTGGTTTTTAATAGGTGGGGCCCACGTCAAGATAATCCAGTCCATCTATTGCATTCTCTAGCTCGTGACAGATCCAACAAGCCCAATATTCAACATGCTTTGACATACAGAAACATTACGGCGGGCCCTAACAAATTATTACTATTAAAATAATCTTTTTGATGGTGTGGCCTACCAGAGATTTGGATTGGCTTCATTTTTCGACTCAATGCCTAAAATGAGCTGAAAAACTGGATGGACGGCGTGGATTATGGGCGAGGCCTATTGTGGTCCCACAACCCAACCCCTTTTCTCTTTCAAGCAGCAGCAGGGACGTTGCTTGCTGCAGCGTCCTCTGGACACTGGCAGTAACAACGTCCACCCCTCTCTTTTTTAATTAATTTATTAATTATTAATTTATTTTTTATGGTGTGGTGTACACATGTGTGCATGGGTGCATGTGTCTGTTTGGCTAGCCCAATGGGCCACACTTTGGACAGTTTGGATAGCCTACAAAATTCTAGTGGGGCCCATTATCATTGGGTCCCACATAAAGTCCATAACAAATTATTATTATTATTATTTTGTATGAATCCTCCTATGCATCCACACCATTAATCACATCATTATCATCATATCATAACAACTATTAATCGTCTTTTTATATGTATTCTCCTATACATCCACACTATTAATCACATCATTATCATCAAATCATCACCACTATTAATCATCCAAATAATCATAAAGAAAATAAACCATAAGAGTGGAGGGGTGTACTCACCTGATGGATTAGATGGATGGATGAAAGGGATGAGATTGATGGAGTTGATGGCCCACCAGATCACTCTTCTCTCTCTCTCTCTCTCTCTCTCTCTCTCTCTCTCTCTCTCTCTCTCTCTCTCTGTTGTAGAAATGGTGAAAATGCTAAGGGATGGAGGGGTATTTGTAGAGAAATTGTTAAAATGTGGTTAGATTTAATTAATGTGATCTTGGTTAGCTTATACTAGGATTATGGCAATTAATTTATGATTTGTAATTAATGGTGGATTAAAGGGACATGGGATGGCATGATGTGATGATGTCATGCATAGAGTATGGTATGGAGAGAAGTTGACTTTTGGGAGCACATGACAGAGGGATGGCATGGGAGGGTAACATCACACACATGGGTAGAGATTCTCTCACCCATGTGTGGCATGTACATGTGTGCATGGCATGTGTTGTGCACATGTGTGAAATGAAATATCTGGTGCCATGCGCACATGATACAACAATGATTCTTTGTGGCGTATCTCACTAACGGAGCGTCGTATAGACGCACGGGTGATACCTACGCGATCGTGGCGATGGGGCGATCGATATAAAATCAGTTTTGAAGCCTTGGGGTTCCGGTCAGTCGGGTGTGCACTATGCACAACTAGTCCAGGTTTGGCTAAGGGCATCGATCATCGTGCACATAAGTATAGAAAGTGGTACGGAATGGACGGGGTGTTACAATCCCAACCTATCCTGACTCTCTTTGAGCAATGGAAAGCTCTACGGCATGGTGGGATCGTCATTACACCAAATTCTTAGGCGGAATGAACACGACAAACCTTACTTCCCAATTTTGTTCCCAACCGGGTATAGTGAATGGAAAAAAGAGGATCACCGCAATGCCACCTACTCTCACTGCTAAGAGGTCAACAAGCCAGGTGAGAATGAGGTCAACGGTTATTTCTTCTTATCCAACTTTAACATTTAAAGTTCCTCCCCCATCGAGCTGGGAACTTTTAGAGGAACAATTAGATATTCTTTCATCTGCTTGACCACAACAAATGGCTCCGAAGAAGATTTCAGACTTGCGAGGTATCTTCAGTCAACCTCTAGAAATTCCTATCCTTACTTTTCAATGCACTTATCCCCTCAAATCTTGTCCGATAGTAGGGGATCGGCTGTTATCCAGATCCAGTCGGTCATTAAGTACTTCCTCGATAGAGGCTGTTTCTGCTTTCAAAAAATATTTCAAGGTGAAGTACTGGCCTGGCTTTACTGTCGTGGATTATTCGCAAGAAATCGACGAAGGCTTAAAACACCACAAGGAAGTCCATTTCAATAAGTGTTAGAATAAATGGTGATGGGATAAAGAAAGATTAATAATCCTAGTCTCCCTTTCAATGAGAAATATTACCCACCTTATCATCCTAATCCGCCACCATTCCCTACCTCTGCACGGCCATTGGTGACCATAGTAAAAAATCCTCAACTAGTGCAAGATTGGCCGATCATCCACGCCATTCGATCTAACTTACGTGGGAATTGCCCATTTATGCATCTGCTTGCATTGAGTACTTATATGTGCATCTTTTTCTTAAATCCTTCTTCTGCTCTTCTTACAGTGACACGAGAATTACTACTAGTTGTAGCAAAAATGGTGACAGCTCAACACCAGGATATGCCACCGATACTAGCAATCTCACGATTACGCTCCCTCCAACAATCGTGGCCTCAACAACCATGACAGCCACGTCCTTTGTCACCCTGGTGGTTCTGAAGGCTCTCAATCCTGTGACTACCGAAGTTGTGTCTCTCAACTCAGAGACAACAATCAAAGGCAACAATAAGTGAGGAAGACTCTCATCCTTACAGTAGATCATGGGTCATTACCATTCCTGACGATTTAGAGTGTGCGGGGCAATCTCCATCTAACCCCATATCAACTTTTAAGGGAAGGATTGTGATATCACCTTCTCGGCCATTCAATCTGAAGATTGTTCCTGCTTTGCCACTTCCTCCACCACCTGCAGTGGTCGAGAAGGCTTCAACTTCGGCCGAGTCTAAAACTGTAGAGATGACTGAGTCGGTCGAGACTAAAAAGGGTACGACCGAAGAAGACACCAACACGAATGTCTCAGTAGAGGCTACTGAATTAGTCTCGACTGAAACTGGCGAACTTTACACAGTCGATATTGGGCAATCTGTTGCTGTCACGCAATAAAGGGTCGTTGTGCAGTCGCGCAATAAAGGGTCATTGTGCGGTCATGCAAAGGGGTTTATTGCACAGTCATGCAATGGAGCAGCAGAATCTAGAGGAAGTCAAATGTATAATAATTTGAATGAAGGGAAACCTGACTTTTATAAACCACTGGGACTCGACATGCGGTTTATTTGGGACCTGATCGCACACTGAACAAAGTGGACTCTTAGCACAACATTAAAGATTGATCTCTTAATTGATTACATGATAAATCAAAGCAGATTGAGGGGGCATCTGTTGAGCACAAAAAAAACACTAAATGTACAAGGTTATCCTGTTGTGCGACCGTGCAATGGGTATGTGTTTGCGCGGCCGCGCAACACCAGGGATGTTGACAAGGCAGTTGGTTGGGGAGGATTGCCCCGAGGAGTGTAAAGGTGCATTGCGTGATTGTGCAATAAGAGTTCATTGCGCAATCGCACAACTGTATTCCAATATGCAGATTTGTGGTTCGCACATGTAGAAGCCTATAAATACCCCTCCATCTCTCATTTCATTCATTCACAAGCAGAGAGCTCCAAGTAGTCAGAGAAAACTCCAAAGATTCTTCGAGCTCTTCTCCAGGTATCTCGTGGCGTGATACAAAGAGAAGTATAAAAGCAGAAGGAGCAACCTTTAATGCAAAGTAAAGACCCATTGTGCGACCGTGTAACAGGAGCTGATTGCGCAACCGTGCAACAGTCTAGTTTACATGAATAGTTGGAGATTTGGTGGTATTCTTCCAAGCGATTTGAAATCTCCCACGAGTTAGTCTTTTGCACTTGTATTCCAAGCGTATCAGTGTGGAATAAGTGACTCGAGCTTGCGTAGCTCCTCTGTCATTACGACAGACGCTTCGCAAGACAGAATGCTACCAAAATCGCTGTTGAACTATTTGTAAGTGTTATAGTTTATATCTCTGTCTGTTGTCAAATTTGTGGTGCCAAAATCACTGCTATATATAACTTGCATATGTGAAGCTCTCTCAAAGATCAACATTCATGAACAAGCAAAGCTCACAACAAGCAAAGCTCACAAGTACAAAGATCAACTTGACTGCAAGAACTGCTCACAAGACATGACTCAAGCTGCAAGACTTCAAGAAGAGTACAAGGCAGTTCGTAAAGAACTCAGACACTTTCAAGATTGAGCTACATCAAGATTTCAAGATTGAACTACATCAAGACTTCAAGGCTCATACTTCAAGGTCACTAGTTCCTAATGTTTCAATGTCCTTACTTCATGGTTGAGGTTTGACTGACCTTAGGTTGACCTTAGAAGTAGGTCACTTTGGATACATAAATCAGATGTTTATTTTACATAAGTTTGGTCTGTTCTTCGACTAGTCCTAGATTTGCTTCGTCGACTAGTCTAAGAAATTCCTCGATCAGTCGTGAGTTTGTTACAAAAATCGGATAATTTCTGTTAGGCTTCGACTAGTCCAGGAGTCTGTTCGATCGACTAGTCGAAGGAACAGTGTCGACTGCATCTTCGACCAGTCGAAAGTCTTCGACTCAAAGTCCAGCGATGAATTTTAGTTTTTCGACCAATCGAAGGAGACCTTCGACCAGTCGAAGGTGACCTACGACCAGTCGAAGGAGACCTTCGATCAGTTGTAGAACGGTCAAAGCTTATCGCGCCTGATTTTTCAAATATCTGCTATTGCTTCGACTAGTCGAAGCTCTCTCTCTCTAGACCAGTCGAAGACACGATCTGCTCACCTATAAATAGAGCACAAATCTTAAAGAATGATCGAATTAATTAATCCATTCAAGCAATCTTCATCGAACTTCTGAGAGATAATTCTGTGCTCCATCTAAGTTAAGTGTGCTTATTTAATATTCTCTTTCCTTGCTTTATTTAATTGATTTTGTTTCTGCTATTCCAATCTAATTTGATAAGAGGAATTGTTATTCCCTTCTTTGGAATCAAAATCAATTAAGGCAAGCCCTACTTGGTTTAATTTAAAATCTATTAGAATTAGAACCATTGTAATTGAGTACTGGACATTGAACTTGGACATTCAATCATTACTCTGACTTGGTTCTACCGGCTGCTACAACGAAGGAGATAATCAGGTATTTTACATTTAATTGTAAATTCCTTTCTGTTTTGGTTTCTTTCAAGATTTGCCAGAAAAATCTTGTTGTATTGGTTATCTGAGGAGAGCCAGGAAAACTCCGAAGTGGAGTTTTTTTTTTAATTGTGTAAGCCCACAGACAAAGACACACAATTGTAAAGGTTTTGGGTGAACCTGTGAAAACCTATTTTGTTAGTGAACGCTAATATCCCCTGTGTGAGGATATTAGGAGTGGAGTAGCATTCTGTGTGGCTGTTGTTTAACAGTTGGTGAACACACAGGCGAACCACTATAATCCCTTGTGTTGTGGTTGAATGATTTATACTTCTAATATTTAATTATTCATTTGTGGGATGTATGTATGGTGGTGAATGTTGTAATCATTTAATTCAAGCATTGTGGGAATTTTGTAATAGTTTAGAATTTATTTTCTGCTATTCCTTTATCAGCTTGATATTCATTTCCTTTAAGATTGTTCCAGCAAGGTTGCCCTGCCATTTTTATGGTGTATGGTTTCCCTAGAACAATACATTTGTGATTACATTTATTTCAGTTCAGGTTGTGTTTATTTCTTGTATTTCTCTTTGGTTTGAGATTGATACAAAGATCTTTCTAGAAATAAGGTTGTCCTACCATAAACTCTGGTTTTTGGTGTAAGGTTGTCCTTAGAACAACATTTGTATCAACCTCTCAAGATCTAAATTTTGAGGTTGTTTTTACTTTCCTTCCTGCATTGTGATTATTTTGGCTATCATATTCTTTTTAATTCGCTGTTATAAGTTTTATTTGGCATTGTCCTATTCACCCCCCTCTAGACATATAGCTAGGCCTTTCACTATTTTCCTATCTTTTAGTGTATCGATTATAATGTACTTTGTTTTAGAATCAAGGAAAACATGAGGGATGTAATACGAATTCATAATTAATAAAAATGAGTGACGATCATTGTTCCTCATTCTCCTTTGTTATTATTAAAGATGGGCACAAACCGACTCGATCCGGCGGATCCGACTAGATCTGAAGGCCTGGATCGGTGTCATTCGAGTTGGATCAGTCACATCCGATCGTTCATCGGATTGAGTTCAGATCGTGGTCAATCTGGATCGATCTGAATTGAAATTCGAACCGAATGGATCCGATCCAATCCGAAGTGATTCTTATGAATATTTATCACATATATTTATCTCTTGAACAGGTTGGATGACAAATAACATCACTGGGGCCTTATAAAATTTTCAACGGTGGAAATCAATGCTTCTACTTTTTCCTGTGGTATGTCCACTTGAGCTTTGGATATGCATCAATTTGGGTTCAACCACTAAAAGATCTGGAAAACGAATGGACGGCGTGGATAAACCACATTCATTCACGGTGGGCCCCAACAAAGTTTACTCAGTTATAACCAAGTGCTTTTGTAGTCTGTTGGTCCACCACGTTGGATTGCGACGTGCAAGTTTAACCATCTCGATTCACCACTCTTTGAGTTGATCCGATCATCTGGTCGGCCAGAGGTGTATGTTGAATTGCGCCCACTTAATTTCTCCTGACCGTTCATTCTACTTCTGTAAACTTGTGACCACCTAATCAGTTCTCCTTGATTTTTGATCCATGAAATCTACCCAGTGGGGCTCACCTGATGTGCGTATCAGATCTAGTACATATTCTTGTTTTACACTTTGAGGTGGAGCCTAGATAGGCTTCAACGTAGGCGTCTCAGTACGATAAGAGACCACTGAGCAATTTCGTGTTTGTGCACGTCAACACAGCAGCTTATAGGTTGTAAGTTACAGCTGGTGTAGATACGTGTTGTGCAAAGACGAGCGGACGCGCCTCGACCTCCGAGTTATACGAACGACTCAAATGAGATCAAAATTACATGGGCCCCACAATGATGTATTTATTATATCCATACCATTTATCCATTTTCGTGATCATTTTTAGAGCATTTGAAAAAAATAAATTGAATCATATCTAAAGCTTAAATGAACCACACCGAAAATAGCAGCGAGGATAATGATTTTCATCGTTAAAAAATTTGTAGGGCCCACCATAACATTTATTTTCATCTAATTTGTTAATAAGGTTAAAAATACAATGGATGAAAAGGAAAAACAAATTTCATATTAATCAGAAACTTTCGTGATCTCCAAGGGTTTCAATGGTAAACATCAATCCCCCACTGTTTTTTGTAAGTGTGGTCCAACTAATCTTTAGATTTGTCTTATTTTTTTGGCTCAAGCCTTAGAAGAACTCTCCAAATGGATGGACGGTTTTGGATATAACACATACCTCATAGTTTGACCCACGGACCCAACCCGATCCGACCGTACCAACCCACTTAGTTTGGGTCAGCCCACCCGTGCATCGGATCGGTTTGAGTCAGATGTCCCGGACTCGGTCCCGATCGGATCGAGTTCGGGTTAGCCCATGTAGATTTCGAACCACATCGAATTGGACCCAATCCCGATCCTGACTCGGTCCGATGCCCAGCTCTTGTTATTATTGAATATAAATATTCTAATCGCGATACTCTGTTTCTTGTCGAAACAGGAACTAATAATCTTCCATATCTCTAGTGGGGGCTAGTAAAAAATCAAATAAAATCCTACATCTTGCAATTTTCCCAGAGGTTATCAATATGAATACACAAATACAGTTCGTTTGAACTCCAGTGACTAATCGAACATACTAAATGCTAATGTCAGGAAAGATGATAGGCTGAAACCTAGTCAGAAGAAACCATTTGAACGGTGGGAACGATAAATTGTAACCTTAGTGTCAAAATCAGAACATTGCATGGAAAAGGGTCACTCCACATACTTAGGCGTAGATTCTTGCGGAACTTGATCGAGTCCAAGTTGGCATAGTGAGAGCCTCGTAAGCCATAGAAAGCACAGAGCAAGCTAACCACTTTGATAATCAAGGAAAAACAAGTATTCCTGGGAGAACTGGGAAGCAACAAGACATTACATTTTCAATCAGTACCTCATAAGGCTGCGAAAAGCGCAGGGCTCTACTATATTGTGTTCTTCGGTGTTAGTGCCGTCAGGAGTGAAAAGTTGCGATTGGTTACCCATAATGCCACAAAAAATATAGGAAAATCTCAATGTTTTTTCCAAACTGTCGTTACATATGCAAGTTTATCTATTTATAGGCACCAGTTGACACAAACACAAAAGTAGGCAATGAATCCGGACCACAACTTATAACTGACTAGTAAGGGTGGGGTGGTTACTACTTCACTCGCTTGGCATTCATTGCACCCAACCTCTGCTAAAGAGGGGCATTTGTAGACACCCCACCTTAGGGTGACAAGCTGATTGAAATTGGATTGTTTATATGGATGGCTCAACCACAATCAACTATAATCCAAACCTTAAAACCCTAATCCAAACCATAAACTTCGACCAAGCTCAACCTAGTAACCCAGTATTTAGTCCTACACTCTATAACCATAAACCCTAGAGCTTTAGTCGAATCACGATTCCACTCACCCGGTCAGCCTACCCATCAACTCACCTAGCCAAACCCTAAACTAAACCAGAACAAGTTCGAGCCCAAGCCCATTCAAAATCCAAACAAGACAGCATGGCACACCTTTTCTGGAAGAGGCCTCCACACGTGTAAGAAGGAGCCCATTGCCAAGTAAGTGAGGCACTTGTGATCCAGCGGGGCTCAGGACACACCGCTGGTCATGTGGCACTACTCTCTGCCCAGGGGAAGGCTCCTGCACATGTGGACTTTTCTCCTTTGCAACCTTCATCCATATGCTAAACTGATTTGACTTTAGTACCTCTCCCTTCTAGCTGAAATGCAACCCATGCCATCCAATCCAACCCATGAGATTCTTCCATGTGGCAATCTCAAAACCCAACCATCCAAGGCCTTTTCAACCATAAACTTACTAGGAATTACCAGAAAATTGGGCTTGGGGGCTATAGATAGCCCCCTCCCCTTCCATTTTTAATCATCTAGTAGACATTAGAGCATCCGCACCTCACCAAGACTACCTCACTGCACATTGTTAATCACCCTTCTCCATCCCTCCACCAAGGAGAAGTGGGAGTAACAGGGAAAGTCCAGCCCAAGTCAAGCCAA